>RJWM01000882.1:0-182361 GCA_004363535.1 Dasyprocta punctata | reverse complement strand
ATTCCATTTGCTCCTCTCATCACACTATGTCATCGACTGACTTTGTCCCCAGTGAGTTAAGGAACAAAATAACTAAAGAAAGGGAAGCCTGCAAGGCTGAGGAATCATCATCAATACATATCATTAATTAAAATAAAACCAGAACCTGGATTGTCTTTTTAAAAAAAATTGAATCAAATGTAATTAATACTCATTTTTTCTTTTGTTTTCTTTTACTGCTACTTTTATGAAATGACTCTGAGGTTTGCATTCCATAAGGGCATCTCATTATCTGGCTGAATTTAAGTGACTTTAATTGATGTAGTTAAAGCATTAACTTTGCTGATAAAAACTAAAAGGACTCAGGGCAAACACATTGTCATATTGTTATTATATAACACAGACCGCGAGGTGCTAGCACAGGAGTTGCTGCCTAGTGCACAGTAAGACACGGTCTGGGTCCCAGGGGCCTGCTGTCCCAGCAAGGTTGTTACACGGTATTCACTGCAATTTGATGAACTTCATGTATCTAGACAGCCACTTATTTAGGATGAATTGGAACCTACTGAATCATCTTAATTCAGAGGCTTCTTGCACCATGGGTTTGCAGCAGCTATTAAACTGGGGAAGATTCGGTGGCCATGACACAATGAATGCATTATTCCTGCAGAATTCTCTGGGTGTGATGAATCATGAGCTTTATGGACAGGTGTTGGGTGATACTCACTATCACCTTTCTCCTCCTTTTGGTTTTTAAGTATGATATCAGTGCTGCAGTTACTGTTACTCATCTCCCCCAATAAAGAAGTTATCTGTCACAGGTGATGCTGTTTCCCCAATAGCACAATCATTCAATTCTTGGGGAAAAAAAATTACACAACCTGAAACCCTGGTACAAGAAGAGGGTTCCCCTAGGCACTGAGCTCTCTGAAGCGATGAGTTAATGAGGAGAGAACAGTTCTTTCTGTAACTGATACAGCTACTTTATGGCGTTCTATTCCTAATTGAGAGTAGGAACTCCCATAAACTATACTTGGAGAATTTATTTGGGTTATTTACAAGGCCAAGGGAGGAAACATGCACGTAGAAAAGCTTGCATATAGAATGAGTTCAATTGCTGAACAATTGTAAATTGTATTTATGAACTACTGGGGTTTTTTTTCCAAAGACAGGTGATACGTAAGTTTAAAAAAAAATCTTAGGATTGTGGCTCTCCAAATGCTTGACTTCTGTCTAAATTCAGTACCAGTGACACTTATCATGCATAAACCAAGTCTATTTTGTCTTTGATGATGAAGTTTAAATTTTGGAAACTAAAAACTAAACAGCAGGGTTGTTTCCAAAACAACTCACAGCAGTATTTAAACTCAGACTTGAGAAAACATGAAAGACTAAGGGCATTGTATTACCCAGGTTTCTCCACAAAAACAGAAAAAACACACACACACATGCAAATACACGGTTGACCCTAGAACTGTCAGGACCTCATGTCTGTGAATTCAACTAATCACAGGTCAAAAATATGCAGAAAAGAATGCTTCTGTGCTTAAAACAGACAAGCTTTTCTTTCCCCATCAGTAATCTCTAAACAATACAGTGTAAAAGCTATTTCTGTGGTATTTGCATTGTATCAGGTATTATACATAATCATGAGGTGATTTAAAGTACATGGGAAGATTGTATAGATTACACACAAATATTATGCCACTTATATAATGGGCTTGAGTATCAATAGATTTTGTAATCCACAGGAGTCCTAGAACCAATTCCCTGTGGATAGCAAGAGATGACCGTATGTTCTATGTATATAAATGTATATGAATTATGTATAAGAAATCAGCATACATACAATTATTTGGGTTGCAGATCTAAGATCTACAGAGCAAGCTGGAAACTCAGGCAAGATTTTCTATATAGCATCTTTTTAAAGCAGAATTTTCTCTCTAAGATACTTGCTTTTACTCATGCAGCCCTAACTGATTGAATGAGACCTTCTCTCATTGCCACTCCTTTCTTAAGACAATTTCAGATACTATTCACATCAGCAAAAAGTCTTTCAATCAGTAACTAGGTGAGAGTTTGACAAAGCAATGGGACACCATAGCCTGGCTAAGTTGACAAATAAAACTGAACCATCATAGGTATCATTTTGTTTTTGTTAAATTGTCTATTGGTATATTTTTATATATATAATGATCATATTCATCATAATGCATTTGTAACTGTACATATTATATTTTGATTCCTCTTTTCTTCCCAATCCTCTCTCCTCCCTTCAACTCACTGTCCTCTCCCTATTTACAAAGATTTGTTTCCATTTTATCCTTTTATTAAACTGTTTATTTTCTTTTTCCCATCCTTCCTTTCCCCCTTCTCCCACCCTAGCTCTTCTTTCCTTTTGAACAATTTCTTCCCATTTTGCAATACCTACTGTATATTTTGGTCCTTATTTACTCTATCAGTTTCTGACACCAGTGCAACAACAGGATATTCACACATGTGATTCTGATTTATGTCACTTGAGAACATGACCTCTAATTGCATACATTTACCTAAAAATGTCTCAAATTTATCCTTCTTTATGACAAAGTTATATATAGAGAGAGAGATAGATATATCTTCTTTATCAATCCCTTGTTTTATGGGTATGTGAGTTGCTTCCAAGATTTAGCTATTGCAAAGACTAAAACTAGAACCATGTTTAACATCATGGATTAAACTAAAATCTAAATGGATCAAAGGCCTAAATATTAAAAGAAACACTAAATCTTTTGGAAGAGTGAATAGGCAGTGACATCATAGACATAGGCAAAGATTTCATAAACAAGACCCTGACTCTACAGGAAATAATACAAAGAATAAATAACTGGGATTTCATCCTGTTGAAAAGATTTTGCACAACAAAAGAAATCATCAGAGTAAAATGGCAATCCACAGAGTGGGGAAAAAAATTTAGCCAGTTGCCCTTCAGACAAAGGACTTATATCTAGAACTTACGAAGAACTAAAAAAAAAAAAAAAAATCAGACCCCCCAAAACTTAAAGAACAATCTAAAAATGGGCATCTGAGATGAATACACATTTCTCAGATGAAGAAATACAAATGGCAAATAAATATATCAAAAACTTCACCTTCACTTGTTATTAGAAAGATGCAAATTAAAACAATGATTTCATTCCATTTCACTCCAAAAAGAATGGCTATCATCAAGAAAACAACCAATAACAAATGCTGGTGGGGCTGTGGGAAAAAGGAATCATTCTCCACTGTTGGTGGGAGTGTAGACTGGTGCAACCACAATGGAAATCAGTACAGATATTCCTCAAAAATCTAGGATTAGTGGTCCCATTGGACCCGGCTAGTCCCCTTCTGGTGTCTTTCCATCAGATCAAAAACATCATATCACAACAATATATGCACACCCATTGTCTTAGTTACTTTTTGCTCGTTGCCGAGACAAAATACCTGACGCCCAAAGTTAGGGAAGGAAAGGTTTATTCTTACAGTTTCTCGGGAGTTTCAGTCCATTAAGTGGGCTCCAAGGCAGCATGGGATGACGGGGCTACAGTTCATGGCGGCTACAAGCTGCAAGCCGCAATCCGCGCTGGCGAGAGAGACAGGAAGCCGGGAAGCAAGCAAGAGGAAGATCCGCCTTCCCTTATACTGTATCTCAGCTCCACCCCTGGGCGGGTGTAGCAGTCACATCATTAATCCTGGCGCCATTAATCCTGGCGCTAGACAACAAACTGATCACAAGTGTCAGACTCAGCCCCATCAAAAGTATGAGGACTTGGGGGTACATAACATATCCTATACACCCATGTTTATAGCTTTTATATATATAGTATATATATTATATATAGTGTTTATACTGTGAATCCCATGAAATTCTATTTCTTAAATCAGTATACACAAAACCCAGGGAATCTATATTCAAGTAAAACAGACTATTTCACAGTTTTTGCTATAATAGTTTATACTAAAAGATATTTGGATTTTGAATATGCTATGCTGTTTTTGCTGATGCCAATCATTCCACTGAGAACAGTATTTCTTACAATTGCATAGACTCAATAAAGGTAAACTATGACCCATGGCTAACTCTGATCCTTTCTCTATTTTGCCCTGGTCCATTAATTAAGAAAGATTTTCACATTTTGAAAGATTTACATGACAAATAGTTATGTAAGGAGTTGTATACTCAGCCGATTAAAGCAATCAACTTCATTTTATATGTAGTTTTAACATATACAAACATTATATAAACACCCACATTTCCCATTGGTGCTGAAATACTAAATTATTAACTATCTGATCCCTTACAAGAATTTGTCAACCCTTGTTGTAACCCAAATACATTCCCATTGAGAGAAGTCTTAAGTAGCTTGTCTAGCTATATAGAGATTTAACAAATTTTTAATTCATTTCTTGATATAGTAATCCCTTAAGAAGCATTAGAAATATTTTTGACCTAAAATCTTATCTTTACAAAATAGACTGTTCAAAAAGAATTCTGAGCTCTGAAATTTAATGAAACAAAAAAAACCTTATTTAAAACTAGTAACATCAATCAGACAATGGACAGCCATTTTCTCGTCCTTTGCTCTCTTCTCCAGCTGGTCCCTGATTGTCCCTTTCTTCATTTCACTCCAGCTACTGTGATGTTCTCTTTGTTTGCTAAACACTTCCAGCTTCTTCCTCCTCAACCCTTTGCACATGGAATTTCCTCCACCTGGAGCACAATTCCCATGGAATTTCCCAAGATAGACTTCACCTCATAGTAGAAATGTCATCACAAATGTGACTACTAAGATTCTCCTCATCTACTTTCTTCATGCTTTTATCCAAACACTAATTCTTAGTTTCCTTCATGCTGTGTTTGGAATTATTTGTAAATTTATCTTACACAGGAAAAAAGATGGCTCTAGGAGATCAGGGATCTCCTCTGCAGGGGTATGTCTGTCCCCCAATATCTAGTACATTCCAGGTCCTTACGAAGTATTAAATCTATATTTGTGGAGATAACAAGTGGACAGACAGACCACTGGTCTGACTGTTTCAATGCATCTTTCTTCTTACTCATTACTCTTTCTATTAAGCTAACATACAGATAGAAGTGGCCTGGAAAGTATTTAATTTGACCATTCATTAAACTAAAGTGCACTGAACACTAATCTATGTCTCAGGCAAAGTAGCAGGTGCTAGGAATGCAAAGGTAAGATGAAATAAAGTGTTCCTGCATTCAAAGATCTCACAAAATAGCACATCAGGAACAGAGGAGAGGGGTATAATGCCCTAATTCCAGAACATTATAAAACATGCTTTGTGCATAGTATTGAATGTGTTTTTTCTTACCTCAAGTACTTACTCAAATTGCCTTAGGTAAGTGTTTCCTTGCTTTAATATATCTGACCATTCACATACAGTTTTATGAATGGCTGGGTGCTCTGGCACCATATCACACTAACTGTAAGACATTACAAAGATCAAAGCTAAAAGCTATGCAGGAAAAATATTTTTTTGCACTAAAATACACAGTACAGAAAGGAATTGGTTTACAACATTCAAAAATACTGATTCTCTGATTTCATGGCTACTCGTTGGATGTCAGAGGAGGAAAAATTTTAGTGGAGGGGGTTGGAGGTGTAATTGTCTATTAAACCTGGAACCTTTGCTCGGAGCTATGTCCCCAGCCTCCTTTATATTTATATATATATATGTATTTTTTTCACTTTCAGATAGAGACTTGCTAAGGCTCTACGTTGCCCAGGCTCGGTTCAAACTGGTATTACTCTTACCTCAGCCTCCCAGAGCGCTGGGATTATAAACGTGATGGGCTAACAATGTCTACGTAAAGATGCACATCATGCTTTTGCAGTTTCTTAGATTTCTGGTGTTTAGGTATTATGGGTGATGTTTAACCAGAAAGAGGATACTTATCATGCCTTCCTTTTTCTTCCTCTTTACGGTTCTTTTCAAACACTTGCTTTATAGTTTTAACATTCCCTAGCTATATATTTGATTTAAAAAAAAAAAAAACTTCAAATGACTTCCAGACTCAAGGTGTCATCCCAAGAAAAAGGATCAAGAACAAACATTAGCAGAGTCAACACTATTTCAAAGCAAGAATGACAAAAAGATGTAGAGTCTCTGAATCTGCACATTGTGGTTTACATGTTGGTTTTCTTCATGATGAATTTTGTATTTTTAAGTTGTCAGCACAAGTTTACTAGATAGAAAGAAATCTAGTCCTCATGATATATTTTTCTTTATGCCCCTACCAATACCTGTGTCACGTAGCCTCGATTCTTGGATGCATCTTTTCGAATGTGCACACACGCACATACACATACACACACGCACACTAAGGGGGATTTGAGAGACTTTTGTCTTAATGCAAATCAGACCTTAACATAATGTTGAATATGTTTTTGCCTTTTAGAGTTTTCTCTGTCATCAAGACTGAATGTGATATGTGGATATTTGCAACCAATATAGAGCTGAAAATCAGCAGACCTGCTGAACTGTATAACTAACAATATTTGATGTTGAAAAAATGACATCATTTCCTTGATCTTCATTTTCCTCACCTGTAAAATGAAAGCATTTTCTTATTCTCTATTCTGCTTACATCCATATACGTCTTCTTATGGAAAGCATCACCAACATTAAGCAATAGACCCATGGATAAAACAGAATTTTTTTCTAGAATTTTAGGGTTGAATCTGTTTATATATGTCAAACATAGAAAACTGCACGATTTAAATATGCACTGCTTATTATATGTCAACTGGACCTTTAAAAGGCTCTGTTATAAAAACAAAAAAAGAATGACATTCAGGCCAAGGATTTAGCTCAGCGGCAAAAGCACCTGCCTGGCAAGGATGAGGTCATGTGTTTGATCCCCAGTACCAAAAAAAAAAAAAAAAAGAAAAGAAAAGAAAAAGAAAAAGAAAAAGAAAAAAAGAAAGACATTTGATTTGTTATCTAAGAAGAATTAGATCGATGTTTTCAACAAGAAAATAATAGTGACATATATTTTTGTAGGAAATATATTTTCAGTGCATTTTAAGTTACTGCCTGGACAACAAAAAAAAAACAGTGACAGAAAAAAAAATAAGCTCTTTGCCAGCTAGTCTGCTGCATAGCACTTCGTAGCCTAGTCTATACAAGTAAATAGCTTGGAGATAAATCACCAGCCGGTTGAATTTTATTTACCTGTATTATTATTTTTTAAAAAACTTTTGAATTCTGCTGGTACATGCTTATTCCTCATTTGCAAAATAATCAATGGTTTGATCTTCACTTGCCCAAGTCTCCCAGCCTGGGTAGGAGGAAGGACACCAAGATACAGCTACCCAGTGGTGAGCAGAAGCAGCCAGGTCTTCTCACCTGCCAACAAAGGTCTGGAATAAGCATTGCACTTAGCTCTGTTATTGAAAAGCAAAATCAGAGCATTAAAAAGAAGAAAAATCAGTCAAACAAAAAAAAAAACAAGGTAAATTTCTCTGAATTCAACTGTATTTTGATAGACTACATTCAATAAAAACCAATTAGCAGAGTGGCAGGCAGCATGAAGAATAATGCTGAGAAGGGAAAAGCACATGGGAAGAAGAGCAAGCACAAGAAGGAACAGAAACAAAAGAGGAAAGGTAAAATCATTGTTTGCAGTTTTATGACCAAAATTTATTCCTTTTATAATTCCTAGGCAAAACCTATGCCAACATGCCAACTATGTGAATACAGGAAGGAAAAGAAACAAATGTGTAGTTACTAAAGAATAGTCTTTATTGAACATCAAGGAAATTAATGCAAATTCTTTTTCTTTACCTTAAATTATCTAGAAAATTGTCTCAATGATTCATTTCTCATTGTGTTAGTAACAGAGCTTTAGTCAAGTGAAAACTCAGTCTAGTTCTTTGGAATTATTTTATACATCTGCATTACTCATGTAGATATATTGAATATTTGCAAATCTATATCTATAAATATTTGGAAATATTTATAACATATGTTAGAGAACTTCATGAAACGCAAAAGAAGAGAAAGGGGTGACATTCATTAAAAGTAGTACCTTAATCAGTTTCCTGTGACTATAATAAAATACCCGAGGCTGTATTTTTCATAAATGAAAGAAGCGTAGCTCATAGTTCTGGAGATCCGAGGGCATGATGCCCACGTTGGCTTGGCTTTGGTGAGGGTCTGTAGCAGATGGCACTATAATAGTTGAAAGGTTTATGGGAGGGAGGTATTACACATTGAGACAGGAAGCCAGAGAGAGGTAAGGAGCCAGACTCACTTCATCATAGCAACTCATCCCACAGAACTAAGCAGGATCCCACACAAACTTCTTGTTCCCTTCTGAAGGTGATGACTGTATGATAATCAGCCGGTCCTTGGCCACCTATCAAAATTTTCATACTATCTGTCAATATCACTCACTGAGAACCATGTTTCCAGGAAGGAACTTTTGGGGGAATCTATTCAAACCATATCCAAACCAGAGCAACATATAATATAAAAATGCTTCATGGACTTTCTCTGTATTCAGGGACTATTTTTTAATAAGGGATATTTTTAAATAAGGTTCTGTTTGTAGTGAGACTGAAGAACTGTCCCCTTCCTCAACACTGAAATGGCATTCTAAATGGTGTGGCTGTGTGTTATCATGAGGCCCTAATTTCTCCTCACTTTTTACATCCTCCATCAATAGCAGGAAAGGTGAAAGATGGGCCTGGACAATGCCAAAGCAATGGAGAAATGCCTTTAGTTATTATTACCAGAGCAAATGAAGAAACTGCACACCAGATGGGTGTATATTATCTATCCAACTAAAAAAGTGTCTTGTTAACAGAGATGAATGGTCTAAAATGGCAGAACATTTTCTTGCAATTTTAAAAAATAATAGCAGCAATATTTCAGAGGCTAATTCTGCATTTTTTCAAGGTTTCTGCTAAAAACTCCATCTGATATTGATAGATACATTCTTAAAGTGTTCATTGGCACATTCATAAATATATGAAATAGAAAGGGTTTTTTTTTTTAAATCCCAACTATAATAATCTCTCTTGGAAGCTTGAAGACATGATATGAATGGCTGATAGCATCCAGTAGGGCTAATTATGCTTCATTCATTCTTTAATTAGCATTGTCAAAGCGAAGCAAAGGTGATATGGTACACTGAGCTGTGCCCATTACTATCTGTGTGACCTTGAAAACGTCAAGTAATCTGAAACCACAGGTTTCAAGTCTTTAGGATGTAAAAACTGCCACAAGGGATTTCCATAAGAATTTTAAAAACCCTTTTAAGCATTTTTTGGTACATGAAAGTTGCCATGTTCATGTTCAATTCTAAATGAGTAATATTTATACCATGTGTTGGGAGGGTTTATCTCCTTGTATAAAAGAACATCTAGTTATCTGCGAGGCAAATGTTTTGCTTTTCCTCAGTGTTATGGGTGCATTGCTCCACGTGGGATAGAGAATGAAACAAAATCTCCTGCACAAATACATAATAAATATTTTCCCCCTTCTGCAGTCCTTGGTCTAGTTCAATCTATGTTATAGTTAAACTTAAAAGCCATTATGTATATGAAAACATCACCTTCATTTGCATTCAGCTGTATCTGTAGGCAAAAGAGGTTATTTACTAGAAGAAAAATACAATTAATTTCTGATATGTTTTATTTTATTTGGAAAGCCTCCTTTCTCTAGGAACATAACAATGACTTACTGATTTATAAAGTGCTATACTTTAGAGGCAGTCTAAATACTTTCCATGCAATTATGATACCTTGTATTTCTAATCTCAGCAATACCTCGCTAGAACATAAAAATTACCTTCAGAGAAGCTCAGGGCCTTTTTTGTTTGCGTCACCTCCATTGCCCTTGTAGCCACACAGGAGCCTTGAGTGGGTTTTAATCTTTCCATTTAGCATGTGGTTAGTTGGTTTGTTTAATTGCTAGGAGTACTGAAGGTTACAAGCGACTTATTAGCTTGTCAAACCCAAGAGAAACTATAATGCTGTATGTGACACCCTAGGGATAAAAGAAAGATGGAGGTGTCTCCCCCGGAATTTGCAAGCTAGCCCTGAAAAGTCTCGACATGGTACAAGGAGCCCCAAGGTACTTGAGGGTTCAAACCAGAGGATGAAGTAATGCCCATACCAAGTCAGACAACTAAATAAAAGCATGAAGAGCCATGCTCCAGACCCATCCCATTGCTTCACTATTACAGGCCCTTTTCATTATACATTTTCTGTTCTTCAGTGGAACCACCAGAGAAAGTAGTTCACTCGGACTGAGAAAATTTACTGTAGGGAAAAGATACATCTCAACTCAATGTGGAAGCTGAGATGGATGGTAGCAGCATTAAACTCATCTCTCTTAATTCGTGATATGAGAGAACTCTGACATCAAGTGGGTTTGTAGTTGTATTTATTTGATTAAATGTGTCTTTGAAGTGAAGATGCAATACATTTGTTTTCTGAAAAGTCTGCTGAAAAGTCTTACTGAAACCAACTTCCTCCCTACTTGGCCTTTGTGTCCAAAACAGGAACTGCCACGTTTTTATAGAGCTGCACTGGTTGCCTCATTCAGTCCATGCACAAAGTTTCAGATCACAGAGAGGGTGTTACAGTCTCCCTCTTGTGGTCAAAACCCAAAACATGTGACTCTTGTTTTCCGTCTGCCTCTCCAGAAATGGAACATGGGTTGAAAAAATACGGTGATAACATTGAGATGCAGACAGATACAGCTATACAACTCGGAGTGGAGTTCTACAGCATTCAGAATGCTGATGCTAATTATCCTTGAGGCTCAGATGGATCCCTCCAGCCCCTCTTGTTCGGTTATTTAACTTTGCCAGGGTTGTATAAATTGGCCAGTGATCCCTCTGTGCAATAACTTGTGGTTAGATTTCAAACATTTGCAACCAAGCTAATATAGTCACCAAAGTATTATTTACCAAGCTTGGTTTTCTCCCAAACAAAGATGGAATTAGTGAGCTTATAAAACCCTCCTTAATGGCATAAATGTACAATGGCTTCACCCTTGCAAAACACTTCTGACTTAATTTATTTCCGTTCTCCAGATACTACTTTCCTTATTGATGAAATGATTTTGGTGAAGGGATCAGAGGGACTAAAAAGGAGACTTGCCTGCCTCCCCGCCTGGTGGCTCTGTACGCCAATCCCAGCGTTGTGCTACAGAAGTCTCCTCAACACCATGGTATATAAGATGCAATTTACTTTTTATTCCTGGACGTTGAAAGATCTGAAACTACCACGATATCCTTCTTCAAAAACCAGTGAATTAGGCCAGGTAAGTATATTTAACATTTATTAGGTAAGGAAACTGAGGCACAGAGAAATGTATGGCTTACGTAAACCTCTTAAGCTTACTTTTAACCCTCCTCCTTCCTTCTCACTCAGATCTGGGAAGGTAGGAGGGTAAAAGTCTGCTGCCATCCATAAGCACACTGAGTTCCTGGACTGGAAAAGGGAGCAGATTGGGGTAGGTTACTACAATCCTCTGTACAGTTGCACTGGAAATTCTGTCTTTACCTTCCCTACTCAAGCCACTGCCCTACATTATCCCATCAACAGCTGGCTGAATCCCGTATCGTAGGAAGAGGGGATCCAGCCAATTATTGCTGGTCTGCACTAAGCTGTACCCTGATACACAGCACAGCCTAAAGGACTTAACTTGTGAGTGGGAAATAATAGAAACAAAAGGAAACTCCTTTCAGGACTCAGTTTTGAACCCAAGCATAGATGCAAATTTGGGGTCTAACATGCCATTTAGTGAACCATGCAAATTAGCACATGCTCACTTGCCTGGGGCCCTGGAAGAAACCAGAAGGGAAGCCACTAGGAATTCCAATCTGTTGTATTTCTCCTTCAGTTGACTTTTGGTCATGTTTTAGTTGTTTTTTGTTTTGTTTTGTTTTCCCATGGATGCCTATGGCTGAAAGTGAATGCTTGTTTTATTAACCTGGGCAGTGGAAAGCAGGGGAAATGTAAAGAAAATGAGTTAGATTGAATACTAATAATAATAAATTTTAAGATTAAACTAGGAATATAAAATAGACACTCATACTCACACACACACACTCACACATACACACACTGATTTCTGAAAAGCTGGTGTGAAAATGCAATCTCAAGCTAGTCAACTCCAGATCTAAGAATCTTTCATTTTTTTGTCTTTTAAAGGTCACCATTTACAGTCATTGTTTATGGGTCCAGGGGTTAGGACGACTGTATTTAGTTGCAATTGTTCAAATATATGCTCTTCATAAAAGCAAGTGTCTCAGTCTGACAAGGGTTGTAACCCTCATACATTTCCTGTAGCTCTAGCTGAATTGTAACTATTTGGTCCTATTCACTTATACCTTCTAGTGAAGATTCCATTTCCCAATTATTGGAACAGTGAGGCAAATAAAAGCAAATGTTGCTAAAGAAAACAACATGAAAGGGGTCTTTCAATATCTAAAGAAAGCTGAGGATTGATTGAAACTAAGTGGTCGGAAACGCATCTCTGACCATGCCTTCAACTACAAAGGTGGTGGTGGTAGGGGGAGGAGGTGAGGGCAAGAATTGTAGGAGCTTGGAGCAGAGGCAAGGAGAAGAGAAAATTCACTGAAGTAAAGGCAGAGACTTTGTATCTGGTATTTCCTCTGCAATTTAATGCTGTCAGGCAGGCATCTTGCACATCTACCCAGATTGAACACATTGCTATTACCAAAGCAAAGCTCTCTTCTAGGATAGAATAAAGAGCTAATAGGTGAAACCAGCTGCAGGGAGCATCTGTTTTCTCATTTCAGATGGAGAGCCCTTGGAGAACTGGAAAAATACAGATTCCAGAATTCTTAGGGGATTGCAGCCAAAGAGGGAGTTTCCACAACCTTCCAGCCTTTCAAGTACCCTAAACTCAGTGAATCCTTCCAACGCGTGACTTTGCACAACAGCCTCACCTTCCCAAAGGTCACTGGTATGGAGGGACCTAGCGGACACAGCTCCCATTTCCCCAAAACAAGCCCTATTCATTGTCCTGTTCTTTGCTCGACCTTGCTAAGTACATGTACAATCTCTGAAAGTTTCTTTAAAGAGGGCCTAAAGTCTATTGTATATAAACTGTAGAATAGAATAGAGAAGCCACTAACGTTAGTGATCATTAAGCATCGGTGATACATCCAGTACTTTAAATGTTGTATCTCTTCACAGTGAGCCTGCCAAGAAAACCCTGGCAGTTTCATTGAGGAAATAAGTTTTGTCAGGAGTTTCCAACATCCTTAGTTGTAGATATGGGAGTTGAACTCAGCTGTCTTTGACTCCAAAAATTCATGAATCACAGAAATTATGTCCACTTTTAACATTCTATTGCCTTCTCATCAAATTCCGTTGCTAAAGAGTAAAAATTTCTGGAATGAAGAGTGATTTCTATCAACATCTTTATGTTTTAGGGGTTTCCATAATTTAGAAGTAGTGTTTTCCATGGTGCTGCCACCACCCTTGCATGAGGTACTGGAGACTAAATCCAGGGTCTTTGCACTGAGCTACTTTAGGACTGGTTTTGTCATTGTTGTTTTGACACATGGTCTTGCTCAGACTGGGATCAAGTTCGTGTTCTTTCTGCCTCAGCCTCTCGGAGTTCTGAGCAAAAATAAGCATGTGTCACCATGTCTGCCTTTCAAGCTTTTTAACTCTTGATACAAAAAGGAAACTAATCTTATACATGCATACCTATTATATATCGGTAAATGCATATTTATAACTAAACAATTATTTATTTTGCATATGCAGTGCATTCTGATAGGTTCTAATGTATATTTGGACTATGTTGGTATGAATTCACTGGTGCCCAGTGGTTGAGTTGTCATCAAGAAGCCAAACAAGTTGGGATCATATCTGAATAAAGATACTTACCAGATGCATGAACATGGTAAAACTCTTTTACCTATAAGAATAGTATACGTTATGCATGAAGTTTCAATGAATATTACATGAAAATGTCTGGCATAAAAATTATCCAGTAAACGTTATCACTTGTTCTGTTAAGTGCTTAACACAATATGAGACACTGCTGGAGCAACTTTGCAATGACTGGCACAGAAACATGCTAAAAAGTGTTTTCTGTTTATGGTATCATGCACTTATTATATCCACAAAGTATAAAAAATTGTGATAGCAATTATTTGAAGAATAAAAATGTGGAGACTATTTAGATAAGTGAGGACAAAAAAGAGATCAAGCAAAGGCTTTTTAGAGACAAATTTTTTTAAATACATATTGAGATCAGGACTTTAGTCATTTCCTTTTGCAATTTAATATAAAAATACATGTATTTTCCTGTTCTTTTATTTTAGACTAGGCTGTGCACTCTTTTAGGGGTGAGACTCTGTCTATTAATGCACAACAGTATTTTCTTGGCCTACAGCCATGACTTTTGCATAGAAATCACTCAGATTACCACTTACCGAATAGATAAACAAATGAATGGACAAGAATTATTAGTTTATTTGTATCCATATGTCAGAGTACTTTTTCAATTTAATAAAAATTATAGGCCAGTGGACTATTGGTTATCAGTAAGGCAAACTAAGCTTTCCCCCAAAACTTTACTCTTCTTTTCAAGTCACTCTGGTTTCCACACAATCTGTACTTATTGACTACCTACTATGCATTCTCCCAAGCCTTAAAAGATAAAGATAGACATGGTGAATATCCACCTTTCTCAATGAAATACATCATTCTAGGTATGTGGGGTCTCTCAAGAACTCAAAATGTTCCTGTGACAAAGGATCCGATGATAAGCATGAGCTTTCCAGATGCCCATGCTAGGAAGCACTTGAATTCTCACTCCAGCTAGAGAAATAATAGATGTGGAGTGAGACAATATCATCTAAGACTGCTATTTGGTGGATTTAGGGGTTTGTTCTTTGTTTTGTGTTTCCCTTTCCTTATTGATCTGGGCAACAGTACAGAGGAAAGAATCAGTAGGAGCAAAGTGGCAATATGAGGAAGATACTGATCTATGTGTTTAGTACACATTGCTTCCTGCTGATCTTTCCAACTTCTCTCTGGCCCAGTGGGAAGACTACCCTTAACCACTCTCATTTCCATTACTCTTAGTAGAAATGCAAGACAATTACAAAGTTGGAATTACCCAATGCATTGAAGTATCATGATTCAAGATAGAATGGTACGGATTCATCTAAATGAGAAATGATAGGAGGAGCTAGTTTTGAGGGTAGTAAGCCCATTATTTAGCATTGCAGAATATGTACTGCTTACCTAAGGCTGTGCTCGGCAAAGCAGAAGATGTGAAAGCAAAAGAACAAGTCTTGTTGAAAATAATATCAAACTGTCTTTTTAAATAGGAGAGAATTGATTAAAATCTAGAAGATATAAACTTCTGGGGATTAAGACTTCCTCTTTATTCATCTGTGGCTCTGCCTGTCTTGCAAACAGTAGGTAAATGTTGGTAACTACCCAATGAGTAGGTTAAAGTAGAACAAGTTAAACCCTTGGAATTGGACAGACTCAGACTTCAACTCTGTCATTTCCTTAGATATGTACTCTACATTACTTGCTTGATATAAAGGTTGGTTTTCCTAACTTCCATCTTAATAATAAAAACTTTTGAATAGTTAGTGCATTATTGCTAAAATGTCTCAGGCACTGCCTGGCAAAGCCCAGCGGCCCAAGAAAGAGTTATTACACCATGATTCCTATTGAGATGGTGTCTTAGCTCACGCACAGCCTCTGTGTATGAGGAACCCCAGACAAAGGAGAAGGCAGAGCGTGGTCCCCTTGTGGATTCAGAAGCAGGGCTATGCAATGTCCTCAACGCAAATATGCTCTTCCAATTTCTTCCCCACTCATTGTCACCGGACTTCAGCTCTCCACTCAGCATCTCTTGAGTAATACTGATCCCTTTCATTATACTAAAGTTAGCCTATTTTGTATCTGAGACAAATGAACAAAAGACCCAGTCTAACCAGCATAGGGATAAAACAGTAGGGTGATACAGAAGGGTTAAAACTCTGAAGCAGGAAACAAGATTTATAGACAAAGTACACAGATTTTGAATTCTGATAAATCTTGAGTTCAAGTTATGAAATATACTAGCCATATGTTGTAAGGTGAATTTATCTTCATGAACAACAGATTAAATTGTGGATATAATCTACATGGTTGCTGTAATAGTCACATGACATAGTTTGAGGCCTTTAAAAAAGTCCCTGGCATAGGATAATTATCTAATTCCTGCCTATAATATTTTTTCACCTCTGCACTTGAAGTTAGAACACTAATGTTGGGTGTCACCATTTTCCTGCATATCCATTATGCCTTCCTAAAATATTTCTAGAAGTACTTTAATTCCACACTGCTTCATTAAACACTAATATTTCTCAACCTTCTTAATCATGAATCTTTTCAGTTTGTGAAGAATTGATCATTTCTGTCATCAGATCCCAGAAACTCTCAACTCCTAAAATTGTAGTTTTCCTTCCTGAGGGAAGAAAAAAAAAAAAAAGCCTTCATCAATGCCCATTACCCACTGTAGCAAGACTTATTCTTTCAAATCCTCTGGAGGGCAAGATCACTATAAATTGTTCCTAAATTTCATCTGACTTGTGATTCCAATTTAGTCAGAATTATGAAATGTCCCTTCAAATTAAGTAAACCATAGCAGCTTCTGTACTGTCTACAAGGTGACAATATATCTCCCCATTTACCCTGCTCCACAGAGTGCAGTGAAACTCAAACTCATCTGTAATCACCCCACGGTTGGTACTACTGCCCCTGATCACTACAGATAAAATCTGTTGGTGGAAAGGAGGGATTAGCAATAGACACTGTTGACTTCCAAAAATGATGCTACCATTTGCAGATGGTAGTGGTTATATATTGTGATGTTGGCAGCATCTAGTACCAAATAAAGATATAAAAAAGAGAAAATTGGGGTAACACACCACTGTGATAGGTATCATATGGGAAGGTGGAAATTAAGCATATTGAGATTCCATGTTGTTTAAAGAAAGCAACAAAAGAACGGAGTATTGGACATCTCCAAAGTAGTACTCCAGTCTACTTTGTATGGTATTTAGCTAGTAAAGTAGATATTGCCATATGTTGGAGAAGGTAAAGGATTTCTACTCTGTGCCAACTTACTGGGCATTCAATGTTTCTATCATGCAATCCTCCCTATACTTCTACAAAAAAAGATATTATCTCAATTTTTAAAACAAGTGGGTTGAGATTCAGAAAGATTGAATAACCTGACGAAGAGCATATAATTAGAGCTGAAAGAATTAGGATGGGACCTCACATCTTTCCAACTTCGAAATCCCAAGTACAGGATGATTTCTAGACAAAAAGCCAGACTCAAAAAGTGTCAAAAGCATGTTGCTTTGAAAACAAGCCTAGAAAAATGTGGTTTCAATTCAATTTTGAATTTAATTCAATTTTGTAAAAATTCATTTAGAAATTCTCTCAGACTTCCGCCAGTGACCCACTGGAGGAGGCTATAACGACTAATGGTTATGCCAGCAGGACCAACTCTGTTTCTCTTTATATCCATTTTCCTCTCTGCTACTTTCTATTTGTATGCGAACTTAGGGAAGTAACTCCTCTGAGCCCAGGTTTCTTGATCTGTTAAAAAGATATAGAAATAATTACCTTTCATAGTTTCCATGAAGATAAAGAAAGATGTCTTATAAAAGCAAAGTACATCGCCTGGCGCAATGTGTACTCAAGGTGGCTACTGCCAGTGCTGTTTTACTATGAAGCTGTATTATAAGTTAGTAGAACCTAAATAAGTTGTTAAATTACACAGCAACAGTATTATTTATTAGAACAATAAGAATAGACAAAACTGCTAATCCAAGACAAGGAAAATTAACTCCTTCAAATACTTCTTCCAGAATTACAGAGGACATTCTGGAAAATGAGAATGTGAAGTAGACTAGTCCCATGCTATTGATGAAAACCACACAGAAAGCAGATGGTGAGAAGAGCTCTTACTTGCCTGTGTTACACACATGTGTCTGTTATTCATTATTGAAAATATCAGAGGGTAAAACTTTTCCTAAAGTCAGTGACTTTACATTTGTAGGAAAAATCTAATGGACAGAAGACATCCAAAACTACTTTAGAGGTATCTGTCATTTCAACAATTTTATTACAAATCTGATTCTCCTGTTCTTCAAAACTTTTGCTTAGCTATAGCTCAAGGGTATTACATCCTTTTCCAAAATTCATTTCAGCAAATAGTTCCTTCAGTTCTTTACCAATGGTTGCAACAGGGAAAATATCTTTACTAATAATGTTCACAAAAATGCATCAAATTCATTTGAAGCTCTTGTACCACAATGTCCTATACTGCCTGGGTCAATAATATGGATGAGTTCAATGTTTCCTATTTTACTCAGACACAAGAAATCTTGGAGTCACAATGGTGAAAACAAGGCAGTGATAAGCTGCTGCAGAATGGAAAAAATAGTGCATGACAATCCTACCCCCACCTCATCCTGTCTCATGCTGAAGATAAAACATTCACGTGAACTTTTTGGCTACTCATTCCACTTAAAGTCCAGTCACTTCCTTTGCTTAACAGATGGTTTAAATGTGAACCCCTATGAAGCCAACCTGTTCTACTAAGAAGTCTTTATTTCCCATCTTCCTTGGGAAAACACTTATACGTGATACGTGCAAGAACTTTGTATCCTTTACTTTCAATAGATTTCACATCAGAAAGGGATGAGAGAAAGAAATCAAAAGCGACACAATGCCATGAAGCTTGGCTAGAGGTACTCTTGACGTGCACCCCTGGAATCTTCTATCACTCTTATTCCTCCCCAGCCTGAGACTTTTCCTGGTAGCTAGTATTCTCTCACCCTTTTCTGGGGCCCATTGCATTCTTTCCTTCTTTCTTGGCCTCTGCCTTCCCCTTTCTTTCTTTCTTTCTTTCTTTCTTTCTTTCTTTCTTTCTTTTTTTTTTTTTTTCTGCAACGAGGTCTCCTTATGTAGTTCAGGCTGGCCTTGAGCTCACTATGCAGCTCAGGCTGGCTTTGAACTCATGGCAATCTTCCTGCCTCAGCCTCCAGAGTTCTGGGACTACAGATGTGCACCACCACATCCAGCTTACTGTCTCATCTTTATTTCAGATATTGCATACCTCCACAAATCATTAATATGTTTCCTCTTTTGGGCCTTCTTAGATTGACTTTTTTCCAGTCTTGACCTGACGACTTTTTCTAAGCTTTCTTATCCCTGGCATTTTTCTCCCCATGCAAACCTGTATTTGGGGTTGTTCCCAAAGCTAATTTTCAGCTTTTGCAAAAGTCCTACGGGAAGAAAAGTAAGCTTGGAAAGAAAATCTTGACATTCAAAGCATCCTGGAATATTCACCCCAACTAAGTTCTTATTCCCAAGACATTTGCCTTTCTCTTCTTGTTAGCAGAAGGCCAAAATGGAGAAAAGAAAGACACAATATGCTGGCTGATACTGGTCTTATGAGACTGATATTTTCATGGGGACAGGCTGTTTGTTTACAGATAGGGCCCTTGGGGTGCCTTCCATCAGTGGTTGCTGTGGAAGCTCAACAACACTGTAGACTCGGGTGCACCTCCTCCCTTTCCCCACTTCACCTTGCCCTCCTCCTTTGCCCAGATGCTGGTTACCAGGAAACAGTGGCAAACCAAAATGTGATGTTGATTTCTTTGTCAGTGAAAAAGCTCATTTGCAGTAGTTAAGCCTCTGTTTGCAGAATTAAATCAGCCACTTCCCTCCATTTCTAAACACCCTGCTCTGTCAAAGCCCAAGATGAGTGACCTTGCTTCACACTTACACTCAATCAGCCTTTATGTTGAGTGTGTATGCCACCCCACAGAGTCCCGCCCAAAACTCCAGCTTCTACCTTCTTGATCAGCAGTTGGTCTGGAGACCACAATGGGTGATTCCCACCTCCTAGGTGGGAAGGGGTTGAGAATGAATGAATGCTTAGCTGTGTACTTTCTACCTGCCTGGGGATAAAATAAACCCATGGTCTTACAACCTAACATCCAAAGCAGTGTCATACTGTCTGATAATCTGTGCCCTTTCTGTTTTTCCTTTCCAGTCCAACCTAGTCCTATTTCAGCAGAGCCAACTTTAGCTTTATACCACTGTCTTGATACCAATTGACCCCTTGTATTTCAGACTGTAAACTGGGAGTTTATTATGCCACACCTCAGTCTTTCTGTATTTGACTGTGGGTATGTTGTTTGCAGCTGGAAATAGCCTAAAGATAGCTCAAGTGGGATTAATATTAAAAGATATCTTGAATTTGATCCTTTGGACTCTGAATCTTCCTAGGCAGGCAATTTATCCAGAAGTGTGTGACTTCTAATGGTTTTTAGTAGCTTAAGGGAATACATAAGCAGAAATGTTTTAAAGCAAATCACTGTGTTAGTGGGTCAGATCCAGGGAAGCCGTGCCGCTTGGATGATGTCCTGCCCACTTTTCCCCATCACGTGGAGCAGGTGAGAGGCAGGAGGAGAGCTGCCATAACCTCATGCCAATAAAATAGAATGACTAAACAATTTAAAGACAATCACAAGATCCCAGGCGGCGGGGCCTCTTTGTTTTAAATGACTGTGGTTTCATTTACGCACTTGCTCACAGAAGGCCAAAAGTCTATGATGGATCACGCAAGTCAGAGTAAAGTAATGGTTCACCATGGCCTGGTTAATAGTTAGACAATCTGTTCATGTTTGATTAGGGTTTTCTTTTCCATTGCTATAATTGTATGATAATTAACTTAGCAGACTTACATCTCATTGGGGGGAAATACGTACATTTTGAAGTTTCAGGAGTAACAGATTTCACATGCCAAGAAAAAGTATGAAATTACACTCAGCGACTCCCACTCAGCCATAAAGATTGGACTGGAAGGTGTGGGCCCTGTGAGTCTCTGAAAGAGAAGAAGCGGGTGGGTTTTCTTAGTCCTGACTTCTTCTGCAGGCTCTGCGCACAAAAGGGCTCTACCCAGACATCTGTTGATAGATTACAATCGCCAAGTGGCAAACAGCATGAACATGTAATGCAGTCTGATTTTGAGGCTCCACTTGAGATGGAGCATGTGAGGCTTCCCTAAAGAATAAGCCTCCATTAATACAGGCACCACCCCATGATCAGATGTTTTACATAATGAAAAGAAATTCTCTTAAAGCAGATGGCAAAATATGAGAGTGGGCATCCAAATTAAGTCATTTATAAGTTGGCCATACTGATACCCACAGAGATCCTTCCCCTCCTCTGACCTCCTATAAACGTATCTCCACCGTGCATTGCAGCTAATAATCATTTACAACCTCATGGTTATGCTAATGTCTTGAATTGCTTATATCTTTAACAAGAGCTAAGATGCTTTAGAGCAAAGGCCCATCTTGGTATCCTTCACACCGTGTCACCTCAGTGTCAGCCTGTTCAGCCTGACACAAAGGAAGATTCATTCTTCAACCTCCACTTCAGGGTCACTTTGTCTACTTTTCTAGGAAGCCACTCGAGTCAGTGAGTACTGTAAAGCTGTCTCTGTTCTGCTATTCTAAAACCTTCAGGCTTACCAAAACTCGGAACCCATATTAAGATTATTGTCCTTGTCCCACTACCATCCTTGGAAGATAAGGATTGTCTTGGTACACTTGTACCCTTAGACTCCAGCACCATGCCTGGTGTGCTGCTTATTCTCAATAAAGAATTTTGAATGAAGAAATGATGAAATATATTTCCCTGTTTCTTTTAAGGAACAAGAATTACTTAAGCATCACTGATAAACAGAGTATGACTATAGATTTATCTCCCTTCTAAATCTTACAGTTATTCTCCCACAAGTTTCAGCAATTCTACCACATTAGGATTTACAAAGCCAACTGTACTACCTTAGGATGTCAATATGGACTCTCGGAATAAGGTGGGGTCAAGGTAGAGGCAAGAAAATCATAAGGTTTCTGAAAGGTTAGCATGATCTTGCTTGAAGAGGTAAATATCAAATTATCATCCTTCACTATTATCCACGTTTTAAATGTATCTTTTCCACAAGAATCCTTGGGTCTTAAACTCACTGATAGGATTGACAGTTAAAACAGGGTTGGTTTTCCTATTATCTATGGGAGAATTCTAGAAACCTAATATCCTTTACTGAAATACTTGATTTTGAGGAAAGGAATATTCTGGAATTATTGATGATTATCTCTGCTCTGCTGCCCTGCTATTTTGAATCTCTTACTATCACACTGTGTATTCGTATCTCTCTCTTTGAATACTTCCACTCCTACCCGTTTCCATTCTTTCTCACTAGGAAAGCTCTCTTCTTCTTTTCTTATCCTAATCTTGATAGAAATCTCTCTTCTTATTTCTTCTTTTAATTACAGAAATAGACTAACATTTTGAATAGACTTAAAATTATGGAAAAAAAAACCAGACCTAATGCAGTTTACATAGTTCATCTCCTCAAGTGTATCTTGTTTCAGCCATCCTTGGGAATGCAGTAAAGAGCCTTCATGGCCCAAATTCTCCATTTCTAACACAATTATATCCTCAAAAGTGTCTGGCACAGTCACAGCCAGCCATCATCATTGTTCTTTCCTCTTGGCCTGGCTGTGTGCCATGTTGCCTGAGGATACCATCTTGTCCCTCCAGCACCCACATGTGGCACCACTTAATCATTGTACGCTCCCAAGGATTGTTGCCAACACATCTAATGACAACAGTTATTGGCTCAAAACTTGCAGACACCTAGGGCTTTCCCATTCAGTGCCCTGGTGGAGAATCTCCCTTGGGACATCAATAATTTGCTAGGAGGCCTCCTACCTGTGATCTTGAGCAATCTACTTATGCCTCCAGATTATCATCCATGCTCCACATGGCTGGAAAATGTGAATTGTTTTACTAAAGGGAGGCTCATCACTTATATAAGAAAGAAGTGATGTTTCACTTAACCTTCCAACTGTACCTTCAGTTACTAACACACATTTGCAGTGAACACAAGCACTGTTGTTTAGAGATACATTGAGTTTAGAGCACTAAGTTACTAGTGGTTACAATGTGCTACTTACTGATCCTTCAAGGAGTACAACTGTCAAACATTTGACTACATGTAATAGTAAACATTGTATTCTCTACATACTTGTTTATGTTCTTGTTTCTTTAAAAACCAAGAGTCCTTTAAAGTTGGAGATTATGTGTTTTTAATTTTTTTTTCATTTTCCTTTGCTAAGTACAATCTGACAGTTGGCACTCAGTAAATGATTAGCAAATGATCACATGGATTACTGATACAAGGTAACACCACTTTCTATGGCAAATGCTATTCTAATTTAGGTTAAGGAAAACATGAGCAAATTCACTGTGTGGGGGTTTCCTAAGTGAATATGGGAAAGTGGTATTATTTTATAAACACAGGCTTGAAAATGAAATCTTGGATTTGAATCCTTTCCCTATTACTAAGTAGAGACATTATCTTTGGCAAGCTACTAACTTCATGCCAGTTCCTTCTCTAAAACTGGTGATAATTATAACTTACAAGGTTTTTGACAATATAATGTTTATAAAGACCTTAGCACAATCCTAGAACAGTTGGCATCCATGGAATGGCACCTTTTGTCATTGTCATTGATGTATCATTGTCAAAATACCAAGCAAGACAGAGCTGAAGAAACTCATCATTAAGAGATGCTTAGAAGTCTAAGCAACTCATTATCTGAGGTATCCATCTACAGATACTGGAAGCCCAGATCATGGATTAAAGTTCACAGTAAAACATCTGGTGTCTGGAGACATCGATAAAGGCCTATGGTGTTCTTTCAGCAGAACTGGGCATTTCGAATGGACAGCACTGTGGGAACTTAGCTTAAAGAGACAAAGAGCTATGACTCATGCTTTCAGAAAGGACGCCAAGCTCTCATGTCCAGGGCAGTGGGTCCACGCTAAGCCTCCTTTGATACAAGAAGTGTCTGGAGTGTTGGAACAAAGTAGAAGTTAAGGAAAATCATGGCAGACCAACAGCGACCAGTATTACACAAATCATCTAGTGCCCAAGGGATGACCATGACACTGCGGTGAAGTTCAAAGCTAAAGCTGGACAAAGAAAAATCTTGTGCAACCAGACCTTATTGGTATGACAAACACTTGAGGCATCCATCAAATTGAAATCATGTTCAAGGTGAAGTCATGTTTGCATGACCAACAACAGTGCATCAATCAAAATCTACATCCCAGCCCAGGGTATCAAAAGAAATCAGAAATATGTGATAGCATCAAATGCCTGTAGCTGAATGACACCACAGAGAAAGAAGAAATTGAGAGAAATGTCGTTAAAAAAAATTATGAGCATACGTCTTTTTCAGGGTTAACTTGACCCAAAAAAAAGGTAGGTTCCAAACTGTGTTCTTCTTAGTCTTAAGCACGAGAAGAGATTTAGGAATTAAATCTAGAAAAGAAATCATTTCAGGCCTCAAGTAACTGAGAAATGCTTCATACTAATGCCTTTTTTAGAGTTATATTAGCATGTTAATGACCTGAGAAGTCCTGTTAAATATCATGCTTATGGTGATTTAATCTAACATTTCCCAGTCTGCTAGGGTTGCCATTTTCTTTTCATAGCATTTCATCTTCCGTGGAAAAAAAACTTTGGAAAAACCTGCTCCAAGGCCATCCGTATTATAGTGACTGTATACTTTTGACTCTCAGATTTGTCAGTTAAGAAATAGAGAAAAAGCAGCGTGGAAACCTAGGGATCGAATGAAGCTATGTATGGTAGTCACGAACAAAATTACCTAGCATGTTATCTATTATACAGAGGCCACGGCAGTTGACAAGAAAACCTGCCACGACTAACGGTAGCTGAAAAGAGTAAATAACATGCTATGATGATGTATCTTTGAGATATTAGAACTATATTCTTTGGATTATTTTAACTCATATATTTTTACATCTATATCCTCTCTTCTAGAATGATTGTCTTTAAACATCTCTTACTGAAGTCCTACATCATGAAAAATACTATTAATCATTTCTTAATGCCTCCTCATATCAGATATTTCTGGTCACTTGTCAGTTCTGAGTTTATATCTCCTCTGTGGTCACTCAATTACCACCCTGCTTCCTTACAAAATGGCACTAATTTGAACAGAAAAACCGAAAAGAAAGAAAGAAGGAAGGAAGGAAGGAAGGAAGGAAGGAAGGAAGGAAAGAAAGAAAGAAAGAAAGAAAGAAAGAAAGAAAGAAGAAAAGAACAATTCCATACCTGTTTTGTTTTCTTTTGATTTTCAACAGATGGGAAAAATCAGATCAAAGAAAGAAATACTGAAAGCAAGGTTTAAAGAAGAATAAAAATGGAAGACATCTTTCTCCAGCATATAAGGTGATATTAAAATATATGATGAATATTTAAATTTTTTAAATTTAATACAGTAAATGGTGCATTGACATTAATCCACTTCAAAATGCACACCCTCATTTTAAACACATTTATTCCATAATTCTTCCCACATTCTGAAGCAGTTTTGGAAGTTCTCTTTTGCAAGTGTCTTCATGAAGTGTAATATAAAACATAGTAAATGCTGCTTTTGAATAGCATCCAATGGAAAGGAAGGGTAATAAAAATATTTCAGTGTGTCTTCACTTATCTGATTCAATAAATCTGACTCTGTATGTCTTTTGGATCTTCCTCAAAGTCATGGAAGTTTTGAATGTTTTGAAATGAATCAAGACATTGAGGCATCTACAACAATGCCCAAAGACACTCACCAAAAGGACTTCCCAACTTTAGAAAGTGCCACAAATGATGGAATAAGTGTGCTCATAGCATGTGTGTGTGTGTGTGGGAGACTTTGAAGGGTATTAATGGCAATGTGTCTTTTACTATAATACATTTTTAAAAATTTAAACATTCACTGTATTTTTTGATCACACTTACCTATCCCATTGTAGATCTTTCATAAGATTGAGTTACAGAAAGTCAGTTTAGTTTTCAGTATTTCCAGGCTTCTCCCCCAATCTGGGACCCTTCCTTCCTCCTGTCTATTTGACATTTCCAATTGTATGTCAACACCAAATTCTTGACTGATTTCCTAGCTGCACCTTGGCTACCAAATTCTTCTCCCATGATCATTCAGTAAATGCAGTAAGAAGCAATTCAGTTGTATCATTGCTCACTCAGAAGCCTTAAAGGCATCTTGGACTTCCCTATTTCTCTATTATACCACTTCCAATGCAGCAGCAAGGCCTATCAAGTCTGCCATTAAAATATAAACCTTTTACTATTTCACAAGCCACCAGTATCACTTAACCACATTACCACACTGTCCGCCTAGCTGGGATAGCCTTGTTATCACCCAGTGATCCTTCTAATATGTTAGCCTTCCTATGCAAAGTCTTCCAATAGCTTCCTGCTCCTTCATAGTAAAGCACAGGTCCTCACTGTGGTGCTCAGGGGTCTGTGGCCTATCACCCTCCCCCTTGTCACATTTCCAACTCACCTCCCACACTGTTTCCTCTGCAACCTCTCATCCTTGTTCTTCTTGCTCTTTATGCAATAATGCACAATTCTCCCACCTGATAGTGAAAACTCAATGTTTAATACATATATGGAACTTAGAGCTACATTTTTTTCCTGGTGTGTCTTCATACTGTGTCACTATGTCTTGGAGCCTTAGGTCTTTGCTGTTGTTGCATTTTGCTTCTGTTTCCATCGTGTGTCATTGGTACTATTTTATGTAAAGACTTTAGCAATGCCCCTAGCTCAGGGAATTTCCTTGAATTATTTCCTCTGCCTAAATATTCTTCTCTTAACAACTATGTGGTAGAGATCCAAAGTTTCTTAGCCTTCAGGTCTTTACTATAATAATCTTATTGGTAAGTCTCTGATCACATAATGTAAAATACACCCACAACACATAAGATGGTGAAAGTATAAAGAAACAAAAAGTAATAGGCTGTCCATCTAGCTGTGAAACAACACTAATTGTACCCATAGCAAGCTTATGTGAATTGATCACTCACTCCTCAATAGATTAATAGATTTCATGTTTTAGAGAAGAAATTAAAGTTAAAAAGAATTTACTAATCTGCACCAGATCACACTGGTAAAAAATATGATTTGATGCTAGAATTTGAGTGTAGGCATTTAAAATGGACAATCTGCTTCTCCATAGTACAGACTGTGTGTTATAACTGATCTTTCCATTTAAGTGCATTTAGAAACGAACTACACTGATTCAGCAATGTTTTATTTAGCACCCACTATGCAGCACTGGAGAGGCATCCACGGTTTAAATTGCTTATGTCCCTGCAGGCACAGGTGAGAACCTCTGTATTTTGTAAGTTGTTATGAGCAACCATTGCTGTCTTATGATCACCTCTACGTCTATGTGACATACTGGTTGCTGAGTTGAAAATAAACTGTAGGGGGCAATAGAGGAAGCTGGGAGGTCAAAAAGAAAATGCTATTACTAAGTCCTGATCCAGGAGAAATATGCCAGATAGGATGATGGACGTTACCTATGGTGGAATTGATCAGAATCAAGGTAGATTTTTATAGGAACAACAAACAGAAATTGCTAATGATTGGAAATGTCTCTCACACTTTAAGTCAATTTTTTACATTCTACAATATGAATATTTTGTCATTTATTTACTCAGTCCTACCTGTTTAAAAATTACAAAAGTGTGCTAAAATGTCTGTTCATATTCATGGTCCTTTATGCACAACTGATCGTTTCTTTAGGGTTAAAAAGTGAAATTGCTGAGTCATGGAGGGTGTGACACTTATAATCTTAGTAGATACAGCCAAATAATTCCCTAACCTGGCTGTACCAATCAGCCTTTGTCAAGTGATATGCTTTCACATCGCTTGTAACAGTGGTGTAAATGACATTGAAACCAAGACCTCCTCTTTGCTGCCCAATCTCGCTGCAGGTTACTCTAGGGTTCAGCATCACCTGTTCGCTACTGATAAGATAGTTCTTGTTTCATCACCAGTTTCCCCTTGTCTGGTAGTTGCAAAGGCCACGCAAAATCCTTCTTGCTATTGTCCTTTCTAGGCAGCCTTGAGAAATCACAGGGAGAGAGGCAGTGTGGTGACTTTCAAAGGAAATTGTAACTGCTACATTTAGCTACCCTTGTAAATACCTGAATATGGGGATGGCCTCCCAAGTCTGGTTATTTCCTTGTCAGGTAAGTGTCTTTTCACAACCCTGGTACAAGGTCAGCCAGTGCCTTCAGGGGTTGTTAAGAACAGGTTGCCCTGTAATTAACTGATTTGCTACAATCCAGTAGTAAGGCATGCATTTCCTCTAACCTTGAATATCACTCGGTACAGAGGTGTTCCCTGACCTGTAAGCTGAGGGCTTTCAAGGAAAAGAGATAACTGTGCTCAAAAATCTTTCTTAGGAAAGTTTCATTGCTCCCTACTATCTAGCACACTCACTCATAGATTCCCTATCACAACACACTGTAGACTTTCTGATAAACAGTGCCATGCATACTTTCTAAGCTTTCACCTATTAACCCTTTCAACTTCACATGCCTGGAAGCCAGGAAGGCAGGGATATATTATCATGAATTTACTGAGGTCAATCTGAGGAATGGAAAGGTTAATTGACTTAGCCAAGGTCATAAAACAAGCTACAAAAGTCAAGAACAGAATTCAGATCTCTAGAAGAGACTCCTGTGTAGTGTGGAAAATGTGAGATAAAGTATTTTCTCTAACTCTGGTTGTTCTTTCCTACAATCTCACCCCAAAGGAACAGTTTCACTTTCTGAATTATTTGTTATGTTTTTGCATAACAGTTTCACTTTCTGAATTATTTGTTATGTTTTTGCATTATGCCAAACAGAGAAAAAGATGTTACTCATGTGCATTGGGAAGATAAATGGATAATGGTGTCTGCCATGCATGGTCAACAGCTTTGGGCCCCAGCCATCCGAGATCCTGTGTCCCAAAGGTCAAAGGCATCAGAAACTTCACCAGATGTGATTCATGTGCAATACACCCATAAGGAAGCATTCCACATTTCTGTAAATCTCAACTTCACGCAAGAAACTCTCTCCTTCTGCCTGAGGAAAAATACCCAAGACTGACATCACCCAGAAATTGAGATTTCATGTATTCTGAGATGGAACTTTGTAGTGATCCTTAATGGAGCTGTAGAGGTAGCTAAAATCTAGAGGAACACTTTAGAGAAATACAAGATCATGAAATGACAGTGCAACAGAGAGGAGGCATCTGATTTAATATTTTTTAGGAATTGTTTACCATCTGTATGACTATTCCAAAATTCAGTGATGTCATCTAAATGGTTAGTCTTTTAAAAATTCCCCGTTAATGTCCCTCTATCAATATTTCAACATGTCATCTCAAATCTTATATAATTATCTGCTTAACACAAAAAAATTAATCACACCTCCTGTGAAAGATTTAATGGTTTCTTATCAGACATAGGAAAAGTTCCAGATTCATTTCACTGGCATAAAAAATTTTTTAAGATAAAGACCTAGGAATAAGCCAGCAGACTTCTCTCCACTGTCTGTCTCAAAACTGGACCCTCAAGTCATATGAAAGGACGATCACTCCTTTTCCCTTATTCTCTGTTTGACAAATGCCTAGTCAAGGTCCTGCTAACTCCACTTAATTTCTGTAGTTCTCCCTCCCTTTCCTCCATGCAGTCTTGTACAGGTCACATTTTAACTAATTTTACTCCTGTATTCTGTCTCTTCCATTGAGTAATGGAATTTCTTCCCAAGATCAATGCTAAGTCTTATGCTTAGCATCTAGAATGGTGTGACAGACATTTTACAAACATTTATTGGAGGTATTAAATAAACATATCCTCCATATTTAGCCATGTTTAACCTAAAAAAAAAGATCATTTCTGTCTTTAACATTTTGCTTGCAGTAATCTTCAGTGGTGCCATGAGTTTAGTTTTGAGTAATATCGACACCTTTCTGACTTGAAATTTTAGTAATTTAGTGGTATGAGACCTCCTTTTTTTCATCAGTAAAATGAATAAAATGACATCAATTTTACAAGGTGATAGAGGATCAATGCTACCCTCAGATAAGTCATGAGCAAGGATGTTCAGGAAACCTTTCTTCTGCTTTTCTTAATTGAGGATACTTTGAACAATGGTACAAATGCTTATTTATGCTTTCGGTTTCTCACCCCAGAGAAACAATATACAATAGGTATTGTGAAAGGAAAAAAATGTTCAAAAGAAAGTGGAACTGGGGGCGAGAAAGAAGAAAGGGAAAAGAAAGTGATAAAAGGAGAAAGAAGTGGAAACAAAGCTTTGTATATAAGAATAAGAAGGGTTGAAGGGAGGGAAGGGCATTGGGGAAAAAAAAGAGGAATCAGGATATGTCATATACAGGTACAAATTCCCTACAATGAATGTGATCATTATTTATATCCAATAAACTGAATTAGAATTAAAAAATTTTTTAAAAAACACAAATGTTTCTTCTACAATACCAGTCTTTACTCATCTTTATATCTACTCTCACAAAGATCAAATGGTTACTTTTGAAACAATTTATTCATGTGAACATAGCACATTTAAGTATATGTGAATAGCTATGTCTTTACATATAATCCAACTTTTAGAGACTATCCTCAAGAAATATATCATTGCCAAATATATACTCATACAGGCACAATATATGAATAAATAAAATTGGAGTCATAACCGAGGAGGTAATATAGCATGAAGATTAAGAGGTTGGGCTCTAAGTTAGAAACAGACATGAGTTCAAATTCTGTAATATTCTGTAATATAATAAGGCTGCTTTCTAACCCTTCAGTTTTCTTGACTATATCATGAATTTAATTAGCATGTTTAATTCTAGGACTTATCTGATGACTGAAAGAGACACTGAATATAAGCACATGGCACTCAACCCAGTAATTTCAATAGCTATTATTTTTATGGTTCTAGATCTTGTGTTTGTTTTCACCCAAATTCTCTTTTGCAGACTTCCAGAACTCTGACGACCTCACTCACTTTTCTGAACATTCCTCCATGTGTCTGTAAATGAGGTATCTTGATCTTTATCAAGTAACGAGCATAGGATAGGGGAACAGGGCCTCTCGGCATGGACAGGTCTGACCATAACAATTTCACCTGGGCATTCATGTGACTGTTCTTTGTAGCAATTCCACCTTTCGACTCTGTTACCACACTTCACGCTCACACACCCACTTCTACCTTCTCCCAGCACTTTCAGTCACCTGATCTATGGGTTTTTTCAGGTACATGACAGCTCGTGACATCCCAAAATGATACTGGGTTCAGGGGTAAAATGAAGTGAAACCATTGTCACGATCTGTTATGGTATGCTTGTGACAAAAGCACAGCAATGATTTTGCCTTGTCGCCCAATATTTTATAGAGTTCTTAATGTGGGGGAAAGGAAGTTCAGAGATGTAGGCTTGAGTGCATTCTAAATGATTAGTATAGTTCTTCAGTTAGATGCACAATGGCGGTCAAATTAGTGCACAAAACTAATTTGTTTACTTTCTCTTGGCTTAGAAGAGAAAGTCACTATTGTTAGCATTTCTCAAACTTTCCTCCTGCGTTCTAGCATGGTGAACTGAACCCTGTGTGTCTGGGTACAGAATCCTAATGGCCTAACATGAGCAACAACTCTATTTTATGTATCATCTCTAATCAAAGAAAGAAACCATATGAATTTGCATCTTCACTGTAGTAGTATATTAGTATGAATAATGGTGCTCTTCATCTAGACCTTTGAGTCTACTTCATGCTTTGGTGACTCTCTGGAACACTACGCAAACTAAGAAAACTTATTTCCCAGGTTGAGAACCTAGATCAGTCATAAAATAGAATAAATTCTCCCTTCAGAGATTCCTTCTTTGTTAGTGCTTGGTAGGAAAATAGATTTTTGGCATGCTCTTTCCATCCATTTGTCAAGCATGCTCCATAAGGATGAATCCCAGCAAGGAATCCGCCTGGAGATTAAATTTGATTTCCCTGTCTTGCAACAGATTCAGATGCCTTGGAGGCATCATTGAGAACCTCAATTGTTTTTCTGTGTATTTGCCTGTTCATTGTGAAGTTCTAGTCACTGAGCAGTCAAAAGTTTGCTGTGCATGATTATTGGTGAAAAACACATTTCTTCAAAGTATGGGCACTCACAAGGGAAGCATTTGACAAATGTGTCTTAAAGATAATGGCTTTCATGGAAGTATAGCTTTATATGAGGAAATTTGGGGTTATCCAAAGGCATTCAGGGCCTTCCAGAAAATAAAGCCCAGTGAATTAGTTCCCTTCATGTATTTAGTCATTTAAAAGTGATAGATGTATATAAATTATTGCATTCCATATTCACATCAATTAAAAGTTTCTCAGATTGTTCAGTCAATGGCCCATATGTATTATAGTGCTAGCAACTCTCATCTTTTTTCAAAGGTGAAGTCAACCACACGCAGTAACATAGTATGTGTCAGAAATACCAAAATAATTTTTGGAAGTGAATGTCTCTGCATTGTGGCTCATAATTATAGACGTGAGTCAACCTAACTCAGTATTAGCTGAATGACATGAAGTTAATTTCTGAAACATAGGGAAATCAAGCGATAAACGCAGTGCGCAAAGACTGTGTGTACAAGAAATAAGGCTAGGCCTTGTCATTATTATCTCCAAATTCATGTGGTTTTCAGCAAAACTTACAGAGCTTGCTGCAGTCCTGTAAGACAGAGATATATGGTCCTCATACCAATTCTGTTTAACAATGCCAGTCCACCATAAAAAGGGAATGGAATACTAACACATGTTACAGCATGGATGAAGCTTGAAAATTCTAGATATAGTAAAAGAACCCCACACAATATATGATTGCATTCATACAAAACCTCCAGAATTAGAAAAACCACAGAGACAGAAAGTAAGACTAGTGGTTGTCGGAGCCTGGCAGAGGGAGGAGGGGAAGTGACTGCTGATAGGTATGTTTCTCTTTGTCATAATGAAAATATCTAAAATTAGATCACGATAATGGTTGTGTAACTCTGTGATATACTAAGAATCACTAAATTGTATATTTTAAGAGGGTGAATTTTATGGTAGATGAATTGTATCTCAATAAAGCTGCTATAAAGAGGGGGAAAAGGCCAACCGGGATTTGTTATTAAATGGAGCCTAGACACATAAAGGGTGAACCATGAAAAAGTAAGCGTAGGCCCAGGACAGAACCAAAATCCTCAGGAGAGTTGTGCTGGAATTAGCCATTTCTGCGTAAGCTTCCCGAATAAAGTCCAGAGTCATTCTCAAACCTAACAGTTTCCTCTTTTCAGATCCATAGAGCAACAGTTTTCAAGTCTGTAAGATGTCAGCATTCGATTTCTTTCTTTGTTTCTTTTTCCCCCTCATTGGATTTGCTAGTAATTTTTAGTCAGGTGGAGAGGAGTCCGCTTTGCTTGTGCTGTTCATTATGGAAATTGATTTGACCCTCATTTGCATCTATTTGCACCGCCATCAAGCTGATTTAGAATCCGAGGGTGGTTGCAACCTCCTCTGAAGCTGGCAGATTTGCTCTAAAAACAGAGCCCTGGAACTTTGCAACCAGCTCTGAAGAACTTGTTCTTTTGCCCTTTTGATTTCTGCACAACATGGGCAGAGTTTCAGAGAAATACAACTCGTGGTAAAAGAAAGAAAGGAAATCTTTGTTGCTGTGTGCTATAAATAGCCTCCATTCCCATGTCTTTCCTCTGAGCTGCTGGTCGACCCTGCAATCCTGAGTTGCACATCAGAAATAAATACTTGGGTCTGTGGAGCAGGTAGCCCCAGGCAAGCTCACAGGCTGGCGACTGGAAGTATAGGAGTTAAATCTTAAACAATCCAGTACAGGCCTACGCACTGCAGTTATCCCTGCTGTAGACCTATGAGTTCCTAACCAGCTCCAGGAATGCACACAGTGTGGGACACAATCCGGGGGGCCAGAGTGCAAAACGGTAAGATCCTAGGAGGATGCAGGCTTTTCCTGGCTTAGCCCTTCTTCCCTCTCCTTTTCCTCTGCGGCCTAGGCCAGTTCATTGCTTCTGATCCAACTCCCCCTCATACCTGCTCTGCGAGTCCTTTCAGGCATCCAGCAACAGCCAGCATCTTCATATCCTCTACAACCCAAGCTCTCTTTTATATTCAGAATAGAAATAGCTTCAGTGCTGTTTATGACTGTAAACTATTGAATTCTCATTGTTAAAAATTAATTTATCTAAAAAAGAAGCAAGAGTGCATAAAAATTAATTGCACTTTCACCACTCAATGAAATTCACCCATGCTTCAAATGCACGGTTTTCAAATTCAAAGGGAGTATTTCCTTTTCCAAAGTGAAATCTCAGAGACGTATCTAATTTTCACTTTGAAATTCATCATGTGCATCTTTCTAATTCAGTAAATGTAGATCTGCACTCTCATTTTTAGCAATTTCTATAAATATATCTATAATTTGGACACAGTCTGCTACACACACACACACACACACACACAGATAATCTGCACACTCAGATTTTTTTCTTACCCCCATATTTATCTGGGTGACCCTCATTTTGTCCTCAAGTTCCCTGTGCTTTCTTCATCTCACCTGACATCTGCGCCTCCAGCTGCAGCAAACTCTCTGCTCATCAAAAGTCACCCATCCCAGTCTAGACTCCTTAAGACACTATTCTACCCAAAGATAACTGGAAAACTGCAAGGAATCAAGTGAGCTCGGGGGTTAATCACTACAGTGCCCTTTATTTAGTTTCCACAGACAATTGGAACAGGAATGGTCTTTCGAAATAATCTGATATGGCATTTCCACAAGTTGTGGGTTCATAACAACCTCGGGAAGCGATGGGTGTTAATGCAAATATAAAAACCCTGATGGTTCTTACTCCAGAGGTTTCATTGTGATTAGTCTGGAATGGGGTCTAAAAAAGCCATCGTTTAATAAGTACTCCATGGAATTCTTTTGATCAGCCAATTACCAAAAACCTTGTTTTTCATCCAATCTCTTTATCATTCAAATGAGGTAATACAGGGCCCAATAGATACAGTTTGTTCCATCTACCTAGCAATTACGGGCAGCACTTGAGGTAGTCTCTATGTTTCCCTATCCCCAAGTCTGTCATCTTTCCACTGTAATAGATACTTAGTGCAAGAAAAAAAATTTTATTAGAACAAAGGACTCCTGCATAGAACACTGTAGCAGGAATGATTTTTGCCTGGCACAAAGTGACAGTTTGGGAATTCAAAGTGGACTAAAGAGGCAAGAAAGTGTTCTTCAGTGTCACTCAAATCATAAAGCATTCAAATAGCTGTTTCTGTCCTCTGTGAGCATATGTGTTTGTGTGTGTACATGCAGGCACATGGTATATGCTGGTCTTAGAAAAGTTAATTAAAGTTAAACATAATTCTAGAGCAAATAATACTATAAGAACAAACTTTTGAGGTACTGTTCCTAGAATTGTCATACATATGACCCAATGAAAAGCAAAGGTTTTCTTCTTTCAAGTTGATCTTCATCTGTGCAGAATGCTTGAGCAAGGTATCCAACTTTCATCTGAAACGCACATAGCACAAAGCACACAGATGGAAAGAAAATACTTTAAATCAATGTTTAGTAGAGAGTGACTTTTCTGGTCTGGTGGTCAACTCAGCCTTGGTGTTTGTATGCGATGAATACCTGGCAGAACCATTTAATTCAAGACTCTAAAAAGATTTAAAAAAAAGGGGGGGGGGATTATTTTACATACCCTGACCTCATACAGGAGGAACATAATGGAGATCTGTTTTTCTCTAAGATTGTAGTTCTGCCAGGGCTACTTCAAGTGATAGCCTCTCTCAAACTGAGTGCATACAAGAAGAAATAAATAGTTTTATTGACTATCATGATTCCTGATATGGATTGAATTGTAGGCTCCAAAATTCTCAATCCCTTGTGCTCCCAAATATGATCTTATTTAGGAACTGGGTTATAATAGATGCAACTAGTAGGATGAGGCTGCAGTGGAGCAGGATGGACCTTTTATGCAATGTAACTGGAAATCTGAACACAGAGCCAGTCACAGGCAGAATGCTGTGTGGAAACTGGAGCTATGTTGGCACAAGACATGAACTCCTGGGAGACAGAAGAGAGGCCTGGAAAAAAACTTCACCCATAGCCTCCAAGAATGTATGGCTCAACAGAAAATGGATTTGAATGACATCCTCCAGATCCATGAGAAAGTTTTGAAATGGGAAGGTGACTACTAAATGCCAGGAACTGAGAGGGAGGGGAGAGGAAAGGGATGTAAGAAGTAAGATGTGTTATGTACACATGCCAACTCCCTGTGATGAATTCATCATTGTATGTTACAAACCCAGCCTTTTATTCCTAGAAAGGAGAATAGGTAACTCCCACTACTGCTTTAATAGTCCCCATTTACTGCTTTCCAGCTCTTAAGGTATCCCAAAAGCATTTCCTGTATTGAACATTCTTCAAATTACTCAATTTGAGTATATAATCATTTATATCCCAGGACCCTGACAAAACAGAAACTCCAACTTGTGTAACTACATGTATAATGTAAACAAAATTGTATTTAGCAAAGTCAAATTAATGTAAATGAAATTCCCCTTTCAATTTCCAATTTTTCCTCCCTCAGAAATTGATGAAAACTACTAACTGGCTGTGGGTCTAACATAGCATAGACTTTGGCTGCTCTGTCAGTGACTGTATTTGGCCAGTCCTCAGTGCTGAGAATGGGGTTATCTGCTGATCCCTAGCACTCCGCACTGAAGAGTCCCTTTCTTATAATTTGTGGACCATTTTTATATCCAAGTCAACTCCTCTCTGTCAATCCACAGTAGTTTGAAAGCTTAGTGGCTTAAGTTTCACTCAGGTTATCTCTTACGTTGTTTGTGGTTTTTTAAAAAACTTCTTCTACTTTCAATGTATTCCGAAAAGATCTGACCATATATTTACTTTGCTTGGCAAATGGCTTCCTCTCAATATCCTTCACTGTTTTTTCTTCACCCTCTCCATCCTCTCTTGCTCACTCAGTACTCTACAATTGTTTAGAGCAGCAATAGGGAATACTCTTTCCTTCCTTCCTTCCTTTCTTCCTTCCTTCCTTCCTTCCTTCCTTCCTTCCTTCCTTCCTTCCTTCCTTCCTTCCTTCCTTCCTCCCCTGCTCTCTTTCTCCACTCCTCCTCCTCCCTCTCCTCCTCTTTCTTATCAGTGCTGGGAATTAAGTCCAGGGCTGTTAGGGTTTATACAATGTGTCAACTTGAGAAGTATAGCAGCTTAATTAAGTAAGGCAGCAGCTCTACATCCTGGGGTGTAGAGCATAAGCAGTTACCTGGCCATTGTGTCAATTTGAGAAGGTCAGAAGTTTAGCTGAGAGACTCAGCAGGGAGCCAGGGGTCTTACTTGGTAAAAATCCTCATCCTGTGCAAAGGAAAGCAAGGATGTTTGTGAATGCTACACCCACCCTGGGGAGGGGGGTGTCCTATGTACTATACAAGGGAGGAGAAGAAGCTTGCTCTTGTCCCCCTTTTACTTTGGCTGCTTTTGTTCGCTGCTGCCTTGAAGTGTTATTCCTGTGCCATGCCACCCTGCCTTGGAGCCAGCTGATTGTGGACTGAAACCTCCAAAAACTGTAAGCTAAATAAACCTTTCCTTCCTTATTTTGGGGTGTCAGGTGTTTTGTCTCAGCAATGAGTAAAGAGTAACCAAGACAAGGGCCTTCTGGTATGGCTTGCATCTAGATTTCCCCCACAAGCCTCATGCAGTCATAGGTGAGGCTTTTCAGAGGTGGTTGGATCTAGGGTGTGTGATGCTGGGATTGATTCATGGTGAGATGCTAGGATGATGGCTGCCCATTCTGGGTAGAACTGCTACCACCCTAAGGGTCAGTAGCCTGGATAGGATATAAGGGACAGAGAGAGGGTTGCTGTTTGTCTCTTGCTTCTTTGCTGCTTTGTGGCTTTGTTGTCTTCAGCTCACAGGAAACTGTTGCTCTGCCACGCCCCTCTGCCACACCACCCTGCCTTGGAGACAGGCAATTATGGACCGAAATCTCTACATACTATGAGCTACAATAAACTGTTCCTCATTTAACTTTGAGCATCAAGTATTTTGTCTCAGCAACAAGAAAACAACTAAGATACCTTCATACTGAGTTATATCCTCAGCCCTTATTGTTTTTTTTTGTTGTTGTTGTTATTGTTTGTTTTGTTTTTTTATTTGTTTTACTTTGAGACAGCATCTCAAATCACTAAGTTGCATACACTGGGCTTGAATCTGTAATCCTCCTGCCTCAGCCTCCAAGACTACTAATATTACAGGTATATACCATCACATTCTGATTCTTTCCTTACCAGAAGGGTAATTTTCTTACTGGTACTAAGCTTAAAAGAGTTACATTCTGTTTAATAGTATCTATAACTTCTTGACGGTGCTATTGTTAAGCCATTGTATGTTTAAATCCAGGTAGTAGGTTAGCCACAGTCTCCTGCTACTGATTTTATATAGAAAAATCTTAAGAATATGTCAGCTGTTGACAATATACTACTACCCTTGAGCATTTTGGCATAATAGGAGAGATTTGGGAATAAAAAGAAACTTTGTTGTCCATGAGGCACCCCATCATTACCATCATCAATAATAACATTTTGAAAATACAGTATTTGGGGAGGCATATATTTTAATGATATCTTCTTACCATTGACTCTTTGGGAGTAGGTGTCTGAGTTACCATAATAAGGGAAACCTACTCTTTCAGGGACTGTGACTCAGAGTCTTCTCCTTGGAGTTGAGGACATTCGATTCAACTCAACTCAACCCAATTCATTCAAATTCAGACATGAAGATGGGTTTGGAATACTTACCACACATATTTGATATTGTGAGAGATTCAATGATAACAAAGTTGCTATCATTTATTCTTAGCAATTTTCCATCCCCAACTTCACTTCCTCTTCTTGGTCACCATATATTTCCTCCTTGTGTACCCAGGTCATTCATGCTCTGCAGGAGTTGAGTATAGCTTGATAATTCTCTGCACTGTGTTTGGACCTCAGGAAGCAAAAGCTCTTCTTTCATTATGTTCTAAGAAAATGCCCCTACTCTTTATGCATTCTGAGCAAGACTTGCTTTAATCAAGCACAGAGATCTAACAAAATAATCTTCACTCTTCTTCCCAAAGATAAAATAGGAATGGTAAAAAAAAAATAAATAAATAACTTGATTGTCCTTCCCTAAGGCGAAAGTTGGTGTATGGGTTTAATGCTATTAGGCAATGGCATCCATTATTAATAAAAATCAAAGTTTTAGGGAAAATATAACTTAGAGTAAAGACTCTAGGTAGGGAGGACCCAGATGTTTCCCATTGATTTTCATCTTGTCAGTAGGGCTCTTTCTCCCACTGTTACCACATGGAGATTCTCCTTCCAAAGCTATTCTCAGTGAAAACCTTAGAGGGCTATGTGCTTTTCATCTGTAATTGGGGAAGTGGTCACATCAAAGAGAACAGACTCTGTAAAAGGTGGTGCTAAGGCAAAACAGTCCAAAATCATTTACATAACCATCCTATTGTTCCCCACCCAGAACTTTTTTTTTTAACTTTTTTTTTAGCACATGTTTGCAGTACATAATGATTACTTTCTCTGTAGGGAATTGGTGCATGTAAAAATCACATGTCAATTCCTTTTTTTTCTATTCCTTTTATCCTTCTTTTACTTTTATAACATCAGATTAATTTACTTAGCTTACAAGACCTTATAAACTTAATTGTCATGTATATATAGATTAAAAACCAGACTAATAGGATAAAGAACATATAAAACATGTATGACAGCTGCACTAAATCAAGTACACTTTTAGATACTGTCTTAGTTATGTTTAACTAGTTGCCAAGACAAAATACCTGATGCCCAAAATTAAGGAAGGAAAGGTTTATTTCTTACAGTTTCTCAGGAGTTTCAGTCCATACTCAGCTGGCTCCAAGGCAGCATGGCATGGTGGGGCCGCCATTCATGGTGGTTGCCAGATAGCAAGGTGCGCTGGTGAGAGGGGACGAGAGAGAGGGCAGAAGCGAGAGAGAGGAAGACCCACCTCCCTTACACTGTATGTCGGCTCCACCCCTGGGCGGGTGCAGCACTCACATCACAAAATACTATCTCTCTTTTTTCCTATTGCCTATCTTTTATTTCATTCTTTGCTTAAAGTCTTTTATGTAATAGAAATCATGTGCTATTTACGATTTTGTGTCTGCATTATTACCTTTAACATTTAATAAACACTCTGCAACTGTAGAATATAAATAAGGCAACTGTAAAGCAAGACAGACAAAATTTTGGTCTCAGGATGCATCCATTTTCCTATCAGCAACTCAAGTAGAATCATGTTCTCTGTTTTTTCCTACATGTTTTGAGTTATATAATTTCCACGTGATAAAATCTATTCTTACTTTCGGTACACAGTTTCATGCATTTTGATAAGCTTATAATAATAGCCTTGTAAACATCCAAAAATCAAACTATATAATATTTCTATCACCAACCAAAATTTCCCCTGAGTCCCTTTGTAGTCCCCTTTCCACAATTCTAGCCCCTGGCAACTTCTGATCTGATGTCATTTGCTTTCTTCAGAATGTTACTAAAGAGAAATCTTTTAATCTTGTAGCCTTTTAAGTCTGAATTCCCATGCTTAGCATGATTTTTGAGGAATTATAATCTCTGCTCCATACTTCAAAACTGCATTCCTTTTCTTATTACTGAGTGCGATTTTGTTGTATGTCATGCCACGATTTGTTTATCGTCCACCAGCTAGAGATCATTTGAGTTGTTTCACATTGTTGAAAAAGATGAACAAGGTAACTGGAAACATTCACATACAAGTTTTTGTGTAAACATGTATTTTTTTCTCTTTTGCAAATACTAAACAATATGTAACAGTGGCATGTTAGAGTTCTAGTTTCTCCACATCATCATAGACATTTGGTATTTTGACTTTTTTTTCCACTTGAGCCATTGTAATAATTGTGTGAAAGTATTTGTGTCATATTTCTTTGTTGTTGTAATTTGCATTCTCTAAAGATTAATGCTCTTGTACTTCTTCCCATATGACTATTTGCCACTCACTTATCTTCTTTAGTAAATAGCCATTTCAAATATTTTGCCCATTTTGCATTATTTTCTCATTGTTGAGTTTTGTGAGTTGTTTATGTACTCCAGAACTATTAATTATTTTTCAGAGATGTGTGTTTATGTCTGGTGTGTATTTATGTTTTAATATGAGCAATTGCCTTGAAAAAGAGTGTAACCCCCAAAATAGACTGATTCTCATTCTTTCATCATCCTTGAAGTATCACTCATCCACCCACAACTATTCTTCCTTCTTCAATATTTGATTCTCAAAGTTTTGATCAAAGGCCCTTTGAAAGTTGTGTGCAAACCAAAGACAAATTCTCTCTCTAATAAAAAACCCATGTATGTACAAATTATTTTACTCCTTTTTAGAAGTTCACAAGACACTTGCTTTCAAAGTTGTGCATGGACTAGGGATTGTGGATTCCAGGCTAGAAATCCATGTGTGTACCCAGTTAATGCCAATTTGTGTCACTATAATTATCTTCCTTTTTTATCTTAGTTGACACAGCTATTTCCTGATAAGTAAATCATGCAACTGTGAAAATTAGTATACAACAGGTACAATTTTATCCATTTTATCAAAGTATGCATAGCTACACAATAATTTTTCAGCATTCAGTTGAGCTTCATGTTTAATTAGGGCAGAATCCCATCAACAATCAGCGCTTACATTTCCCTGCGTCACTTGTATCCTTTTCACTCCCTGCAAATGATCTTGCTAACTACTTCCTAGAGCATTCCAAGAAATCAGGTGTGAAAGAATTCCCCATTTAACTCAAATTCATGCACGTGCTCAACTTTTCTTTCCTTTAAATTCTGGAGAGATGTGATGCTCTTTCAAATAGGGATGATCCTTCCCGTTGGGCCAGTATGCTTACCCAATCTCAATCCTTGTTCTGTGAAATATCTCTACCTATATTACTCATGTTACTGCCTAAATTCCTTCTTATGCTCAAAATGAAATCACGCCTACTTTTCTCTATTTGAAAACGTCTTCTCCTCTGTAGCTGACTTCTCGCCTTTTCTTATTCCCTACTCCGTCTTTTACTTTCTTCATTTTTTTTTCACAAAGAGCCTTCTTATGTGTAATCCTCACTGACTCCATCTCTAGAATCAGCACCAATTCTGTGACATCCCTCATCTTCCATTAAAATTTCTCTTTATAGGAAGCAAATAATTTTCCAAGTTATTTAAATTAAAAAATGTAAAGAGCCATAAAAATGTATACTTATATTTTACATATATTTCACATATGTACAAATTATTTTCAGCCTTTATTATGCTTGTCAAAAAGCAAATATTTGACATTGCTATTTCCTGACACTTATTTCTCTCTTATTCTAAGAGCAGTACTCTCAAAACTACCTTGTTAGTGTCTGCTCTTTTGCTATGGGGCTCCTTGGTCTATTCTCCACCCAAATACTGCAAGTTTGTAACCCTCAAGTCTCTGTTAAATTTTTTCTCATTCTCAATGTGCGCAGTGTTCCCGGATGAAGACAATATTTGCAACTATCACCCATTTATCCTTCGATAAGTCACAACTCCTGACCTCATACCATATTGATTTTATGTGATCCAGCAGCCACTCAAACCCAACCTGTCCCAAATAGGTATTGTCTTTGTCACCTTCCCCAAGCTATTCTCCAAACTAGTTTTTACTCCACCTCTGTCATTTTTTCTCAACACTTCCCTTATTGTCTAAGCAGAAATCTGAGAATCTTACTAAATCATATGTTTTTCCTTAAATCTTATTTCTAGGTAGAGTTTTAGTCACACAAATAACGTATCTGTACAATAAATACCTACCGAATGATACCAAGTGGTAGACACTATGCTAACATTTTGCTAGGTTAAATTAGACATTATCTTTTGCTTCCAATTGCTTGTATTTTAATGTTGCAAAGGCTACATACTATATTCAAAAGAAGGGTATCCTAATCAGACAAGTGAGGGAGGCAGAGAAAAATTGCCAGAGGCAGCTCTTAAATTGAATGATAAAGGATGAATGGCAATTAGCTAGAGAGAGAGAGAAAGAGAGAGAGAGAGAGAACAACCAGGTGTGGTAGTACATGGCTAATCCCAGCATTCTGGAGGCAAGAAGATGGCAAATCCAAGCCTAGCCAGAGCAGTTTAGTAATTTAGAGAGACAGTGTCCCATGTGAAAAAAAATGAAAAATAAAAACATAGTACCACAAATCAGAGATGGAGACAGACAGAGAGAAAGACAGAGAGATAGACAGAAAGATATGAGACAAAAACAAAGAGACAGAGAGACAGAGTGAGAGTGCGATAATCCAGGAAGAATCAGTAGTACATTTCTAGTCTTGGCAATATAGTTCTATGTATTAACTCACTCATAATTCTTTGACTTCTACTCCAAATACTGCCAGAAACTTCTATTTCCCATGTCTAATGTATTTTTCAGTAATGTCAGTAAAAAGATCTTCCTAACAGGTCTCACCCTGGCCTCTAATTTTACCTTCCCCTTTTTAGTCTTCCATGTTGCTGCTGGAGAGGTTTTTGTAAAGTACTACTCTGACCATTGATCTCCTGCCTAATAATCTATCAATAGCCTCTGTGTTTAAAATTTTCGTCAAAAGGCATGATTATTTAGCTCACCACAAATCTGACACATTCTTTCAGACCTCAGCATTAGATGCTGTAGTGGCCATTCAGCTTTCTAAATACGCCAGTGCTCTTCTTAACTTTCAATGCTTCTCAAACATTGGGTCCTCCTCCTAAGACCTGCTTCTTTCCTTTTGATCCACTAATACCATCAAGAGTCAGTTTATGCATCATCTGTTTCATTGCTCAGGCAGACTTGAGCACTGCTTTTTCTACATTGCATACAAGCTTGTGGGTGTATCTATTATAGTGCATAACATCATAACTATTTACTTCTCTATTTCCCCACACAACCTTAGTGTGTCTTGAGGAAACGAAAATGTCATGTTCATTTCCATATCTCAGTGCTCAAAATAGTCCCCGGCATATTCATGGGTACTCAAAATATTTATTGAATAAGCATTAATTAATGAATTAATTACTATTAGATACTTCCTTTGATTAATGAGGGAGATTTCTGCTTTGAAGATGAGAACAAACATTTCTTTCCTATAACCTTAAGAGGCAGCATGAATTACTGAAACTCTTATTCTCTGGTAGTCATTGTGTTAGGTGCTGATGATTTAAAGCTGAAACATATACTTTCTGTTTTCAAGATGCCAATCATCTCTGAGGAAAGATACACATGCATATCTGCACTACACAAAGGAATTTTTAAGAGATTTGAGTAGTGAAAAAAAAAAAAAAAAGAACCATGGGTTTCTGGATAAGTACAGAAAGCTTCCAGTACAAATTAATGCTAAGCTGAGACTTGAAAAATAAATACGGATATGACATGACTATTTCAAACTATGAAAACTACATGTCCAGGATGAAAGGGAAAATGTAGCCCATCCAGGAAGTTTAAAGAAGATAAATCTGGATAGGTCATAGTAATCCAGGGAGACTCAATAGGAGGTAAGGTTGTAAAAGGCTGTAATCACTCTTGAGGATTACAGCAAGGGACAGAAAAAGTAAGGTTTTGTTCAGCTGCAGGTTGCAGAATGTATGGGGAGTGTGGCATGGTGAAGGCAAAGAGATTAGAAACAATGTTACTCCAGCCATCAGGCAAGAGTTGATGGTGACATCACAAGGGTTCCACCTGCTTCACCTGCCTTTAGGACTTTGTGACTATAGATAGAGGGAAGACTTGGTATTCCGAAGTTCTTTGCAAGTGAGAAGAAAGCAATGGAACAAGAGCCGTAACATACTGGCAGGAAGGACTCCCAATATCTGGCTTCATCTGGATGCCAATTCAGATCTGCGATGTAATTCTTTACAAGACAAGGAACGAGGAGCTTAAACACAGTGGTGGTGACAAATTGATAATCAGCCTTGAGCTCTCCAAATCATAGAAATGAGAGTAGGTTACAGAAGACAGCATGAAGCAACAGCAATAAAAGCATGTTCCATACACAAGAAAGAAAGAAAATAAAAAAACCTGCTCTCGTTGGTCTGCTGAATAGCAGCTGAAATGACTGGCAGTAAAATATGAGTCTTTTCAATTGGACGAAAGTTAAATTCAATGGGGAGGCAATATAATTCCCAAAAGGAGCTTCTATTCATGTACTTTCTGGTAATAAAATGGATGAAAAAAATGAGGCTTCTCTGGTTTTACATCACAGCTTAGCATTGGCATCTGGGCTGAGTCCAGGCTCTTCCAAGTTGCTGCTGTCATTTTGCTTTCTTAGAATCTGGCTCCAAGTCATTCTTCAGAGAAAGGAGAGGTGAGAGGAAAGGTGGAATTCCATTGTGGCAGAAGAGTGTTTTCTACCAAACTCTTCTCTCAAAGTATCTGCTACCCAAAAAAGCTCCCTATTTTCTCTCTACTAAACATAGCTTTCGATAGGCGTCAGAACTATAGAAAAAGAGCTCAGGTGTCCAAGCCTACTGGTGCTCCAATACAACCCATTGTTTGCTGCAAATGTTGGGCTGCTATTTTATGAAAATGAGAGACTGTCTTGTTAGTCATTACCAACTGTGAAAATGTACATTACAGAGGCATTGGGTTTCCATAAACTCTCATTTAGATAATAAAAAGTATAGCCTGAGACCTTACTTTGGTGATATTGACTCCAGATCAGTTGCAATTTTTGCACAATACAGTACTGTATATTCCATAAGAAAGCCCTAAGAAAATTCAGTGTTCCTTCACTTCTTAGTTATCTCTTCAGCTCATCCATTTCTCTAGTCTAATGGCCACTACCATAGTTCATTCCACTGCTGTCTCCATACCTGGAGACAGTAACCGATTGTCTCCCAAATGACTTTGCCTATAGTGCTGCCCCAATCCAACCTCCACTCTGCAGCCAGCATGTTTCTTCTAGAATGCAAAATAAATGAATCATGTCACTCCTCTGCTTACCACTCATCTAAAGCTTCCTAGTATCATTAAGATAAAATCTGAATCCTTCAGAATGTCCTTGGTAGCCTGGCATCCTGCCTTCCTTTCTTTCCTAGTGTCTCTTTGTCGTGTCCTTACCACTTTATGCTCCAATTAAGACATGTGTACCTTTCTAGTTCTTAAACATAACTTTTTACTCACTCAGTACTTTGTGATCACTTGTTTTTTGTTATAGACAATCTTGAGAGTTTTTCTGCCTCTTGATTAAACAACAGTAAGAACCCCTTCTGTAAGTTCACAGTGAATCTTGTGTCTTATTGTTGTACCTATCAGACTTTATCACAAGTATCACATTTAACTGTCTGATTCTCCTGATAGACTGTAAACTTTTGAGGAAGAGAGCTTGTAAATCTGGTTTACCACTACAATTCCAGCACCTAGTATAATGACTTGTATCAATTTTTAAATAAGTAAGTAGGTGAGTGAGTGGATGAGTAGATAGATAAAAGGATGGATGGAAGGGTGGATGGACCAAAGAAAACAAGTCAGGTTGGGAGCCTTTGTTGAGAATACAAAGTACATGAAAGCCTATATCCCTTTTGTAAGGTAAGAATGACAAAAGAATCATATAGATGTGGAGGTTAAAGCAAGTATTTATTAGGTGTAAAGCACTTAAAAATGTACCTAATGTGTTGTAAGCACTCCCTATCAAAAAATGTCTGGTGTTTTTAATAGTTATAATGGTATTTTTAAAATTTATGAATCAATGCATGAACAAAAAATTCTAAAAAACAAAACAAATAATTCAGTAACAAAATCTAGATAAGGTCTCACTGGCATGGTGGCCCTGGTCTGTATCACAAATAGGCTTTGAGACTTTCTGACCACGTGCTAGAATCCATCCACATTCAGCAGGTAGGAATAGAGTACAATGTAGCACTTTCTACCCTAGGGGCCAAGTTCAATACTTATTACTAGAATTATTTGTGCCAAATTCCTCACCTCACAGACACTGAACCCGGCCTGCATTCTGAGATCTATGACAGCTTCATGCTCCCTCTGTCACAGCTGACCTTCCAGTCTTTGGTCCTTTGCCCAACTGCAATGGTGGCACCTGATTAATTGAGCTCCTGCTTTTGACCCTCCCTTGTTTGGCTTGTATCCAGGATGGGTCAATGGCTTTGAGGACAAGCCCCTGGGCAGTACACCAAGCCCCTACACAAAGGAGAGGAATGCCACAGCAGTTGGTCTACATTAGCATAATTATCTCCTGAATCTACTTTCAACCAATTCACACTTTGTCTCTAATCAACCTATTTTTGAACTTTTCTTTGTTCTTATTACTTCCTTACAAACAAATTTCTCTTACAACTTTATACTGTCCTTTTTAAAGCTTTGATAGCATTCTCCTAATGAGTATTTCCTTGGAAAACTTTTGACTCAGGTCCAGGATCCATTATATCAGTGAACATACTTCTAGGCTGCCCTAACCACCCTGCCCCACTTCCTGATAACCAAGTTTTTAATCACAACGAACCTTTCTTGAAATCAGAACTTTAGCACCTTAGCACCTAGTAAGGAGACAAAATGGAAGAGTCAAAATAAATGCAGTGACAGAGTTGGAGAAAGATTCTTAAACACCGCTATGTCCTCATGTCAAACATAAATCCTTTGATAGTGAGATCTCAGGGTATAGAGTACAGTTATCGGCAAGTAGTTCCTTATACAGTAGTGTTAAAGAAGCCATGTTGGGTCTGGGAGGAGCACATCAAAAAGCCAGTTTGTCCTTCTGGTAAGCCATGCAAACCATAGCAGCATGAAATAATTCCAGTATTTAACAACTACTACAGTTGTACTCTGCATAGATTTATCTAAGATAGTGTCTTTCAACAGAAGCCTTTTTTCTTTTTTTAATAGGCACTGTCCACTAGACTAGTACCTAAATTTAGATATTTGGAAACAAAATTTCTCATAATTAAAGACTACAGCTACACATATGCATCGACTTTTACCTATCCCATACAAAAATTACTAACAAAGTCACTACAACTGTTAGTCTCATAAACCCATGAACCTGTGTGCATACAAAATGAAGTAGAGTGTTATATGTTCCTCAGAAAAGCATTTTCTCCAAGGTCTACCTGAGATGTGGCAGTGATCATAATTAGTACAAGCCTCCTAAGTGTTCACAAATACTAGTGATTCTCCAAGAAAGGACAGCAGCACACACATTATTTAATACAGAAATCTATTCCATTGCAAGTGAAAAAGTTTTTGTTGTTTGATTTGTATTATAAACCCATAATATGAATGTAATCTTGTGTGTAATGTCATTCTAGGTATCCCATCCTTTTCTCACCATGACATGTTTGATGAAGGAAATGATTAACTGATCTTTCAAATCTCAGTCACTAAACCAGAAAACCTACTTCTACATCTGATCATCAGGAGAGCACATCATGAGATGATGCTGTTCTTTATGCTAGCCTTTAAAATAAATGATTTGAGGTGTTACTTTCTGGGAAGCAGAGATGTGTAGACTTCATTAAAATGCATATATAGGAAGAAGGTTATGTACAAATGCCCATTAGTTTAAGGGGCGAGTTGTGATAGAGACTACTAGTTGGTTAATCAATATTTACCCCCAACACCCTTCTTTCTTGCCTCATTCACCACAGGGGACAGAATGCTAAATGCATGACTTCTGAGCTTCCTCCTGAGACAAAATTGAGCCACATAACACATTTCCATACCATAAGATACAAAAGTCAGAGGCCAAGCATGAGACATGCTGTTTAATGATAAATAAAGCACATGTTACTGATACTTTAACTTATTTCATGTTTCCTAACTAAAAGGTACACATGAGACTTAGTGATATGGCAATCATATGTTAATCATGAAAAAAATTTTAAGAGACCTAAAGAGTTGTGGACCTTGACATTCTTAGGCTACTGAACAAATATCAGCAGCAATCACTATCCCAATTTTTATGAAGAACAGTGGTTCACTTTATTTTAAGCTACTGTTGATTGGGTTGGTTTGTTGTTATTTTCAGTTGGAAGGTTACCTCCTAACAGAGCCTTCCAAAAGGTAGTCTGTGGCACCACTGCCCTAATAAAAACAATAGTCTATTTTGCACATCTCTCTGATTTCTTGGGTCAAAATCTCTGTTTCTTCACAGTCCATGTGGGCTATTTGCTCTCTGCTATAAAATCTGTCACAGGTGATAGATAGGGTACAATTTTGTACTATCCCCAACTGAGCAAACAATGCAAGGGCCAGATGGCTATTATGATACATCAATCTTTCCAGAAACAAATTTCATAATACCAAATTTAGAAACCAAAAAAAATTATAGAAAGAAAATGAAACATACTACAAAGCAATAATTAGAAGTGAGTCAAAAATGAAAAATTCATAGAATTCATGCTAGCATTTCCAAAAACCATGCCCAGGACTGACATTGCTAATAATCACAGCACAATTTTGCATACTTGATACTGAGCAGCTCTCTTTACATGAAGTTCTAGGAAGCCACCATGAATGAGAGAGCCAATGCATCATGTAAAAACCAGTTGTATTTCTTAACAGTAACATTCACACATTGTATAGATGTTCATGTCCCAAACAAAAATCTGTGCTCAACAGGAGTGATACTGAGTGTTTCAATGATATTTTATACCCTCTTATTCCCTTTCAGTTCTAATTCACTTGTTCAACTTCTTGATTACTCAACAAGACATGTAGAATATCACTGAATTTATTCAGTGTTTCATTATCAGAATATGTATTTTCATAATCATCAGTAGCAAATAATCCATACATTTCCTATGGAATATTGATTTCTTTTATCTTTGTCTTTTTGTCTTTATATATGTTTGTTGAAACTTAAACTATTCTCATTGTTACACATGAAAAGATGACCTCACTACTTCCTTACACAATATTCAATTTTCCCTTTCTGCACAAACTACGGTGGTCCCTAGAAGGAATTTATGTCTAGAAGACTACCTCGTCCCTGCTCAGGAAAATAGATCTTTGCTTGAATGACATTCTATTTTCCACTTCAAGTCTATCTAGCAACTTTACTTAAAGAATAGATAAAGAGGAGTAGACTATTAGGAGTTAATGCTTAATGCTTTCCTGCCAAGAACATGGAAGGTGCTTATTTGATATAGCACTATTGAAAGAGAGCTGAAAGATACAGCAGAAGATACCAAAATAGAGATATTATCAAGGAACTCAGGCAAATTGCTGTTTTATGACTTGAAAGGAAAGAGTTATATATGAGAAAAACAAATCAAAAGGTATAAGGAAAATAAAATATAATGTGTGAGGAACAAAATAAAGCATAAAATTAAGTCTAATAGTGTTTTAGAGATAAGTATATGTATGTAAAAAGTACCCTAGAAAAAGTAGGCTTCCACTTTAAGCCAGAAGTAAAAGGAGTGTGAAGAACAGAAAACTTGATCTAAAATCAGCTGGTATCAGTGAGAAAGAATGAGCCTGCCCACTGCACCTCCTCATGTTACAATGACATGATCTTAAAGAATAATAGGTGACTTTCACAATAGGTGACTATAGCAACCCAAAGGAGGTACCAGAAACCTGCATGAAACCAAGGCAAGAAAGGAAAAGAAAGCTGTATTGACTTTGTAGGAGATCACTGATCCAAGTACTTAGCAACTTTCTGCTAAAACGAGGCACTGTTCTAGGGGCTGGGGTGCATCCACCAACAATAGCATCAAAACCTTTGCCCTCATTGCTAGTGACAGAATGAAAAACAAGGAAGCATTGGGATGTTATTGTTCAATAATGCATAATTATGTAAAATTAAATCTGAGTACTTGACAGCTTCTCAGACACTGGCAGACCTTTATCTAACAAAATCAGTGTAAGAGACAAATTACTTATTTACATATACATATCACCTTGCCTGTCCAATGAGTAAGCACCTTTTCCTATAAGTAATCATGACTTAGTAAATGGTAGAAGCTCAATTTCCTCATCAGAAGACACACATTTTCTAAGCAAGCTGTTCCATATTGCTCTATCTGACCTTTGCTTTGGCCAAGATAGATTAAACAGAGAGAAATACAGTAAGGTATAGAAAAAGCAAACAACAAAAGCTGCAGAGAAAAAAATATGTGTAGCAGTGGATGAATCAGTTATGTTTTCCAAAAAGGGTTGCTGTTCTAGACAGTCTATCCATTTACCCATCCATCTCCCTATTACCCATCCACATAGGTGTTCTAGGAGGAGCAAGCAACTTATACAAAGACACAGTCAGGTTTATCTTCAAAAGGAAAGACTTGCCCTGCTACAAGTTGACTTGTAATCTCATACTCAAGTCCCAGGGAATTTACTCTGTAGGCTTTGTCAATAGAGTTGATTCTTGAGGAAATAAAACAAAACCCTGACGTAAGTCATATTTGTCTTTGGCCCAACCTCTTTTTCTCTTCCTGCACATTCCCATATGTTTGTATTTCCTCTTTATCACCAAGACTTGATTGTCTAGTTTCTCAATGTGACTGGTGGTCCCTGTCCATGGTAGACAAAGTCACATCAAAACCCTGGAAAAAGAAAAATTGCCTCTCATCTGTCAGAGTTCTGACATCCTCTTTCCATTAATGATGTAGAGAGAAACCATAAAACTTTAAGGAAAGCCTGGGAAATTTATATTAAATGCCATCAGTCTCACATGAACATATGTCTTTGAAGTCCAGTCTTTCATATTTCCTGAAGATAAGAATTAAATAATGACCCTCTATAAAACACTAAAGGTCTCTTTCACTTTAAAGAGAAAAAAAAAGAGCAAAATTACAGGTCACTTTCTAAGCTCAACCTCTGTTAGCCCACCTTGAATCCCTTTGAGACACTCCCAAGTCCACCTCGCAGTGATAGGAAAGAGTCCATAAACTAGAGATTTATAACATATGACAAGTCACCCCAGATCCTTATGAAACTGGAAATGAGTCAGCAACATTAGAGCTGCTTGAAATTCAGGGCATTTCCGAGTGAGGGGGAGAAATCTTTAAGAATTTCACAGGGAATGTTTTACTCTCTGAAAAATTGCTGAGAATTCTTTAGAGGCAAAGTGATGCCTGGATTTTTATTTTCCACAGCCAGGTGGTAAATGAACCATGGCTTTGCAAACCAAGATCAGACAGCTGACAATAAGTAGGGACACATCATCATCGGGATGTCTAATTACTTCCATACAACCTTTACTAAAAAGTAGTTAACCTTCAATTGTTCCTGACTCCTAAATGCAGGGTACAAAGTTCTTATTGAACATGTTTTTGCCTAGCCATCCACTTGCATTCTTTTCCCAAGTTTGCCACTTCTCTCCTCTACACCACTGCACATATCAGTCACACTCAAGTCTTACTATTTTCAAAGGTGCACACTCAAGTTTTAACGATCGTTGAATTGATCCTTGACAAACTCATACCTTGTAGTAATTGTCATGCATAATAGTAAAAAAGAGTCTTTGTTATTGAGTAGTTCCGCAGTGTTGGACATGAGGCTGGGATTAACAAATAGTGCTAATTTTCACAAAAGCTCTGCAAAGAAATCTCATCTATTTTAAATCTCGGGAACCTGCATTTTAAGAGAACATGTAATTTGTCCAAGGTAACACAGTTCATATATTGTAGATGTGGAATTTAAGCCTATGTCAGCTTAAGGTTCAACCATACGACTGCTTTTGTTTCTTTTACTACTTACTTCATCCATGTCTCTTATGCTTCAATTCTATGCAGTCATGCCAGAAAGGCTTCCTCTGGAGCTCAGTGGCCCCGTAGAGGAAAACAGGTGCTTCTCTCCCAATCTGAACGCAATTAAGGACTCTGCGACTTGTTGCTTTTACTCTACTCCCCTTGCTAATTTACTTTTCGGTCTCCCCACCTTAGACTGTGAGCAACAACTTCATACTCTTCTCAGTAGCCGCATTACCTGGCACCTATCAAATGTTTCTCATACGTGGCCTACCATAAGTGAATGAATGATTGAAAAGATGTTTGCATGACAATTCGGGGGCCAGGTAAAGCCTAGGAAGGAGCTCTCTCCAGCCTTTCTCCACCAGCACCGTCAGAAACAACCCTTCTGTGCTATTATAATCTGCTGTGAAAACAAAATGGAATAACTAAATATGGCTAGATGTCCAGGCTCTATTTCTCAGCCTTCACCCTCACTTTTCTAGCCCAATTCACCTCCCAATGATCCACAAAACTAAGGCAAAAATTATCTCCCTACAAGGAGGTTCATAAGTGAGTATTAAAAGTGCTACTGAGGGGCCTGCGTGGAGGGAAAGCAGCATAAAGGCCATTAGGAGGTTTTATTGAATTGTAACCTGGAGAAATGTAGTTGTACTCCTTAGGCTGTGGTTAGGAGACCTACAAGCAAATTTCAGTGGTTGACATTAACTAGAAAATTGATTTTTTTTCTTTCTCACAGATCCCATAACAAGAGCAGAGAAAAGACTGGGGACCAGCAGGGACGGAGAAAAGAGAAGGCAGCTCTCCTGGGAATGAGTGGAAGGGACTCCTCCCTTCCTTCTTCTGGAAGAATGTGCTGTTTGCAGGGCTGAGGTCCCAGACAGGGGGCCTGAAGATTAAACATTTGTGTCCCTGGGTTCTGCTACGTTTGGAATTTCTGGTCCAAGTCAAGGAGCAGGTTGTGGATTCAGTGTCACGGGTTGGCACAATCTGGATTCCTGCTTCATTTTCAAGAGTATTGAATGAAGCATATAGGGACAGTCTATCACTCTTTCTTCAACAAAGAATCACTATTGTACATAAGTACTCCACACTCTTGTCTTATAAATAATTGCTATGGTTTGAAGTTTTTTTTTTCCTTCAAAGTTTCATGTGCTGGAAGTACATAGTTTTGAGGTGGAGGAATATTGAAAAGATGATTCGATCACAGGGACATGATCTTCCTGAAGGGATTAATGTAGGTCTTTCAGTGTGGCTTTTGTGCTCTCAAGAGTTGGTTGTTACATAAGAATGAGCCTTGCCTCTCGCCAGAAGTTGATGCTGATACCATGCTCTTAGACTTCCAGAAAGGAGAGCTAAATATGATTCTTTCCTTTATATGATACCCAACTTTGGGTAATTTATAATAGCAGCACAAAAGAAACTAAGACAGTACTAGATATTTTCAGTCAATCAAATGTCTTAGGCTACAGTTTGAATGTTGAATGTCTTCCAAAGGCCTTGTGTTAAAGGTTTGGTGCTCAGGGGAGAGCAATTGGGAGGTAACAGAACATGGGATTCAGTGGAAGGTTCTGTATCAGTGGGCATGTGACTCAGAGGGGAATGTGAGACTCTGGTCTCTTATTGCAATTTGGATTATGAGATGAACAGTTTACTGCTACTTGCTCCTGCCATACTGTGCTTCCCTCAACAGAGGCCTGAGCATTGGTCCCACTCATTCTCGAACTGAAACTTGCAAGATCGTGAGCCAAAAGAATGATTTTCTTTTTGTATGTTAATTACATCTATTATTTCATTACTGTAACAGGAAGCTGACTAATACGTTTTATTATGCTACTGTCCTAAGAGAACTCAGTGGGCAGTAGTGGCAGCAATATCTGCCTACTGAGTCCAGAAACACTTCCAAAGTATGCCACGTATTAAATAATGAACATTTCCGTCAGCAGGGATGATGATTGCGGAAGTTGTATAGCCAGTTTTACTTGTCATAAAAGATAACTGTGCTTTTAAAAAAGTTGCCTCTAGTGATTTCTCAACTGCAACTATGATTCTTGATAATAAGTTATCAATGGGTATAACACATTTAGCTCCTGGGCACTGTGAGTACCTAGCAAAGTGATGAATCTTAATCATGACAGGGCCACAACCAAGAAATAATCACTTTGCCCAAGATTTGCTATTGTTATGAACTATTGACATTATTATTATTATTATTATTATTATACCAATTCTCCAGATAAGGAAACTGAGCGTTAAAGAAACTACATCCTAGCCAGGCATGGTGGCGCACACCTTTAGTCCCAGCACTCAGGAGGCTGAAGTAGGTGGAGCATTGTGAGTTCAAGGCCTACTTGGGCTACAATGCAAGCGCAAGGCCGGCCTAAGCTACATAGTGTGACCCTGCCTCAAAAAACTAGGGCTGGGAGTTTGTCTCAGTGGCTTAAGTGCCTGTCTGGCAGGCGTGAGGCTGTGAGTTCAATCACTGGTGCCCCCCCGCAAAAAAAAAAGAAACTACATCCTTGCCAAAAGTAGCATAGCTAGTAATTGACAGAGCTGGGATTTGTTTGTCATTGGGAGAATCAACAGGGACTTCTTGAAAAAAAATAGACATGATTGTAAAAGTAGAAGAGCACATCCCTGTCACATCTGGCCACATCCCTGCCTTCATCAGAAGACTTGCTGAGAGATGTTTTTCAATAGGTTAAGAGACACTATTTTAAGTGGTGAGAAAATAACTGCTCAGTGGATCAGTTTCAACAAAGCCAACCCTAACCAACGTTATGGAGCAAACTTGTTCAAGCTGTGTTCACTGAGAAACTTGTGGTAACTTCTCAGAACTCAATTGCATTCTGACATCCTATTCATCTTCCAGTTTATTTCCCATCCCTGACCCTGATCTTATTAGAAAAACCTTGGAGAATATCAGTAATGGCACCTTTTCTTTTTTGTGACAAGTTACTCCAGAATGCATTTAATATCTTCAAATTGTCATTGATTGAAACGAGTAATTCCAAATGAACAGTTTAAAACTAATATCCTTCTTTTTTTCCCTTAATATATTTTCTCCCTAGCCACATACCTAGTCTTTTCAAAGGTCTCTTCTTCAGTGATCAACAAGCTGTGGATTTGTCCAATGAGATAGAAGCACAGAGGGCAAACATCCAGTACCATAATCCTTCCAGGGGCTCAAGCCTTCACTCACTGAATCCCCTACCTGGAACCAAGCTGAGCCTATGATACGTGCTCAAGAGATACAGAACAGTCAGGGAAAGTCACTCGTGACTGGAGCTTATTATTGAGACCAGTAGAGGTTTGAATCTCAGCATTCAGTTTTCCAGTGAGGCTTTTGTGGAGCTGCCAAAGTGTAGATGGAAGAATGATTGCTATTCAGTGAGATTTGTGAAGCTCTGTCTACTTTAAACATTTCTTCCAGAAACCTTTTACCAATTAAAATTCTCATCTTTTTGCACTTATTATCTACAGAGGATGCTGACTCTAAAATTAAGAACTCTCAGCCAAGATAAGTTCATTTAAATGGTTGAGACTTTGAGAGCCAAAGGACAGAAATATGAGTGGTGAGGTCTAGGTGCAGAGGATAACCAAAGGGTGCTTGGGCAAGGAGCAGCAGGACTGATTGCTGCTTGGACAGAGGGAGCAGGAAAGAAAATGCTAAAGGGAAGACATTCTCCTTACTCCCCAGCCTATTAGCCCTGGCCCTAGGGCCAAATGAGTGACATGTGTTTCCTTGCAGGATTTGCATTTACATGGGCCATGGGAAGAGTACTGTTGCACAGCCATCATGGGTGTGGGCTCCTACTCCCACCACTTTTCAGTTCTGGAGCCAAGGAACTTTCTGTAAGTTCACTGTCCTCATTTGTGAAGTGGGTATATTTGCCCCTCATATTCTAGATAAGACATAACTGAAATCATGAAAATGCTCAACATAAGGTCAAGTTCAAAGGTGGCCCTGGGAAATGGTGACTACAATCATTGTTAAATTCTTTTCAAGGTAATCTTTATCTTTCTTCCTGTTATGGTTTATATTATTATGGCCCCGCCAAGTCTCATGTAATCATAGCATGGATGCAACTGAGTCTGGCATTCGTGATTGGTTTGTTGTCTGGTACTGGGATTGGTGGTGTGAGTGCGGCACCCACCCAGGGGTGGAGCTGGCATACAGTGTAAGGGCGGGAAGAAGGTGTGTCTTCTCTTTCCCGCCAGTTAGCACTTGCTATTTGCTGTCACCATGAATGGCTGCCCACCAGCCACACTGCTCTGCCTTGCAGCCAGCTGAGTATGGACTGAAACCTGCAATATTATAAGAAATAAACCTGTCCTTCCCTAATTTTGGGCATCAGGTATTTTGTCTCAGCAATAAGAGAAAAGTAACTAAGACACTTCCTAAAGCAGGAAAGGAAAAAGTGGCCAGGGAGAGAGGGAACTAATAAAGAAGAAGAAATGAGAGGAGTATTTATCAAGCATCTAATGTGCGCCAAATATTTACTCAATTACCCTGCTCATGCAAACACTCCCTGAGAGAAAATAAGATTCGTATATTTGATTTGGCCTTCTCTAACTTTTTCTCCTTCACCTTGTCACTCATGCCCAAGTTTTATGGGATCGTCAATGTATAGCAACATTCATAAGGAAAAGAGAAACAGAAAAGATAGGAAACAGAAGGAAATACTATGTGAACCCCAAGTTCACCTGCTTCAATGCCAAACTATACCTTTAGTTCCATAGCTCTGAGCATCCTTCATAGGAAAAGAGAGACAGCCTCACATTTCAAACAGGAAGCCATTTCTTAAGAATAAAAGCCTCCTGCCAAATGGAAATGTGGGGCACACTGGTCCTAAGACTTCCATCTTAAAACCCCAGAGAAAGAGGCCGAAGCAGAGGATGGATCCATCACAGTCCTAGAGTAACAACAAACTCCGGTAATGCTATGGCATAATCCTGGAATATTCCAGAGCAGAAAAGCTTCCATCCCTCCTGCTATTTTTTCATCACCTCTTCAGAAAAATTCAAATGAGTTGAGACAACTGCTTCAACTTGGCATTTGGATCTGTCTATTAGTTACTCCAGGGCTTGAGTGCTTAGTCATTTCTTAGCTTATGTCACTGACACTCTGTTCTTGCATTTGACACTGACTCCAATAACCTTGTCGCATCTGCCCTCCCAATTCCCCCGAAAACCCTGAGCAGCTTGCTTCCATGAATATTCTTCTCTCTTCCTTCCTCCCTCCCTTCCTATCTCCCTCCCTCTCTTTCTCCCTCCCTCCCTCTCGGCCATCAGGTGGCTGAAGCATTCTTGAAGAGCTAATTCCTGGAGTCCTTTGTCCTTACTTCTTCCCCACTGAAACTCACTGGCATTTGCTTCAAGATCTGCTGCTTTTCAAACAATGATCTGGCACTGAGCTGAGGTTTCCAAATGTTAACTCCTTGGCACTGGTCCTGTAGGTGCTGAAAGGATTTCTCCCTGACTTGCACACAAACCTTTTCATTTTGAAGCCTATCAGGGTCAGCTTGGCTTTCTGCCTTGCATACAAGGTGGCTTGGAGGCCATGGCCCAGAGAAAAGAGTAAAGAAATCTGCCACCTTTTCAGACCATCCCTCAGTCACTCTTACTCTGCTGGGCATTTGGAAATAGACAGCTCTCCTGGGCTCTTATTTACACCTTCAGGGGCAGAGCCCAGGTTGGACATTTTCTTGTGCACCAGATTTTTTAGTTTTTCTTCAGAGAAGTCTACAATGTTCCCAGTAGCTTGCCTGCATAATTCTTATGCCATTACTCAGAGGAAAGCTTACCTAATGCTCATTTAATCAAAGGATCTTTCCTCCCTGGGTACTATGATCAAATACTAAAATTTCATCAGAGCACGAGGGGGCTGGCTAGGATGTCAGCTCTGCATAAAGGCATGGTCACATCACTGACATTCATGGATTTCCACAATCTCTTCCTGATTCTTAAGAACAGAAAGCAAATAGAACATGGTAATAGGGAAGAGAGAAAGGAACACGGGTCAAAGAATCAATGCATCTATCATTTCACCATCCATTTACTCATTCATTCCTCAGTTTTAATTGAATGTTATCGTATAGAGTTGAGAGAGGGGTTAGGAATTTAGAGACATAAATGATGCAATCTTCCCCCTCTAGGAACTTGGAAGGCTGCAAAAGGAAGAAAGACCATTCCAAGGGTATGTGAACAGAGCTATTACTTTGGATTAGTATTTACCCAAATGTTGAGAGAAGATTTGGGGGCCAGTATGAATTTTCTAGAAAGAACAGTGTCTACATTGAGTCTTGATGGAAACATTTATCCTCTGGTGGGCTTGCTGTGTCAATGAACAAAACAAACTCTGTCTCTGACACCTTGGAGCTTAAATTCTAGATCAGAACATGCATAGTTGTGGTTGAAGGACGAGAAAAGGAGCCTGCAGTCTAGTTTAAAAAGACAAAGTTTAGTTATCAATTGTTGAATGTTCTTATGTGCCAGGTACAATTCTAAATGTATCCTGTTTAATCTTTGGAGCAATGTTATGCAGCAAGTAGATATTCTTTGTCCTCCTACCTACTTCTTAAATGATTTTTATGGCTGAGGTGCACTATTCATACATACAACCTGCAGCTCAGATTTACGACCCATATTCGGGCTTATAATGTAGGAATGTAAGCCGCAATATGACCTTATGGTGGCTTCTTCTACAGTATAGTGCTGTAAGTTTTACTGATTTGACTATACTGTACAATATAGTACTGTTGTTTTATGTTCTATTATACATTACAGTATTGCATGTAAGAATTATGCAAATAAAAGTGAAATCATCAAGTTGGAGTTTCCTTTGATAATTTTTTTTTGTTCTGAAAATTGGAATGTACATGAACATACTAGACACAATTCCTCATTTAGCAACCAATTCATTTAACGACCTAGTTACAGAAATGAAACTAGGTCATTAAAGGAGGAATGCCTGTGCTGTTATTTCCATTTGAAAAGTAATATAGCTAGGATTTAGATGATAAGCCACCTGCCTACCATCACAGAACTTACAAGGTACTAGCTCAGGGATATGACCACAGGTATTTCTTACTGAAAAACACGTACTTTTAACTCAAGTGAAAACATTCATACCACATCTGATAGAAAAACAGAAACTGGGTACTCCAAGTAGAAAGAATAATGTTTTCTAAGCTTTGGCAGTCTGATAGAATAGGGTCTATCTGAAGCCACAGAGAAGGCAAGACAAGGGCATCATCGAATATGTGGCAATGGGCATGAGTGTGGCACAGTCATGTTTAGAGAGAAACAAACTATTCTTAGATTCTTACCCTCAATGTTAAGGACTTTGTGTTGGGTGCCATGTGATCCTGTGAACCCTTCAGAGGCCTTTAATAGAGTCCAGTAGGATAAAATCAGAGTTGCAGAAGCAAATGTTTACATGACTAAGCAAAAGATTAAGAAAGTGAGCTATAAGAAGAAAAATAAAGAAAAAAATTGAATCGATTTGAGAATTTTGAAAGAAGAAAGATGAACAAGATTAAGTGATTCATTCAGAGTGGCCATGAGATGCAGAGGTATTGTGATGACTCCTATATGTTCAACCCAAGCAGTCTGAGTCAATGACAATCTCTGAAAACTGAAATATGAGTATTTTTTTTAGGGAGTAAGATGATGTACTCAATTTGGAACATACTGTGTTTAAACTCTTGGAGGAAACTCAAAAGCAAATCGCAATAATTAGCTATATATGAGTCCGAAGTTGCAAACATGATTTTGGTTGGGCAAATAGATTTAAGCATCATTTTATATGGTCTATAAATCAGTGCTAATGCAACCAATTATATATCTCAAGGAAAACATGCACAAAAAAGAGAGAACTAATGAAAAAAGAAAGGCAAGGGAAGCTAGGACACAAGATACAAGTAGAAGAAAAGTAGGCAATTAACAAAGAATAGAAAGGAGTGGCTGAAGTGGCACGGACACAGGAGAGGTTAATACATTCTTAGCCTGCCAGGATTAGACACTGCCCTTTTTACTTTTGAGATGTGGACCATAGGAAAGTACTTACAGCCAGAATTGGAACCCAGAGTTTATGGTTCCAACACAGGCCAGGATTCTTATGCTTTTGCTTCCCTTCTCATCACTATCTATAACAGTGAACTAAAATAAGATTCATTGAAAGCATGCATCCTTTTGGCTGCTGATTCCTCCTGAACTTTCCATGTTTGTGAGATTATTGTTTTTCTAGACTTTGACCAAGAGAAGAAGTATGCGTATTGTGTGTCTGGTTCTTGGGAATAAGTTCAGTTGGGAAATGTTATATCTGTTCACCAAATGGGCTTTAGTTTCCCATTATCTACTGAGGAAACCAAGGCTCAGATACATAAAGAAATCAGTGAGGTATATAGAGTCACACCAGTGGGGTGGACTTTCTTATTTCATTGCCAGTTCTCCTAATTTTTTTCTGTTTGTCAACTTCTGGGAGTTCAGAGCTAGTTCCAACATGCATTGTAGAAGGAATCATCATAGGGAGTGGTCTAAATAATATTTAAAGGAGGATGACTTTATTCCGAAGTTTTATTCTCCATGTTGGGAGACTGAGATGAATTCTAATGTGGAGCCATAACTTTTTGGAAATTAATAATATCTTTCAAGAAATGCTGGTAATTGAGAACTAACTTCACAGTTATTAATGGAGTCAGTGCTTTCTACTTTCACAGCAAGTCTATCATCGTGCAGGGGCCCCAGCCACTTGTGTTGGAGATGAGTTAATGTAGTCACAATATGACATGCTATTTTTATTCCTTCCCCAGATCAGCCATAGTTTAACAATGCATTTCAAAGTACCGCTGACGGAAGCTCCTCCTGAAACCTGTTCTCAAAGATAAGTATCTTCATCCCATTCATCGTTTCAAGAAAAAAAAAAAAAAAAGAAAGAAAGAAAGAAAAAGAATTCTTAGCACATGGCAGCATTTTCATCTGCTTTGGTTTCAGCCAGAGATAAACCGAGCCTGCTGCAAACTAATTAATATCAGTCACCTGGAAAGCAGAAATTGGGCGACAACGAGCTTCTCTTTCTTGATAAACAGATTGCTGGGTAAAGGATGCACATGGATGTGACAATTCATTTGGCCAGAGAAAGAGCAGAACTGAGGTGTTTTTAGGCAGATATTTGGAAGGCATGAGCAAATATTCCTAGGCTTCATCCATTTGAGCTCAGGTGAGCCTTTTGCACTGTCTCAAGCTTCTCTAAGTCCTCAGGATCAGCAGAAATCTCTAGGCCCCCAGGGAAGTTCCCCTAAAATAATAACCAAGTTGTTAAAATAATGGCCGAGTCCTGTGAGTGCTGGCTGTGTACCTTGAGTCTCAGCAGCCCTCCTTGTTTGCCTCAAGGCTCTATTGCAGTAAGGAACCCAGGAGATTGGCATGGGTGATGTATAACTCAGGCAATCCAAATCAGAGTCAGACGGCAGAGAAAGAAAAGCAGATGTATAGAAGCAGGAAGCAGCAGACGACTGCTTTTCCCACAGCTGGCCTGGGCCGGAGGAAGTCTAAAGCTCTAAGGACAGAAAGCCCATGTTTGCAATGTCCAGGTGAGGCAAGTTCACCATGATGTTGATCCCAAATAAAGAAATCACATTTCTGTTATCCCAAACTCTTGTGGCCTTGAGTCATTCTGCCAATAAACCATGAGAAAGAAAATGCTACTGCCCAAGTTTGCTCACTTTCAATTTCTTAGAGAAATCTTGAGAGATTCTTTTTTCAAAGTCATGAATTATAAATTTCCAATTTTATAGAAGCTTGACAATGAATGGTATTCCAGAAGTGATTCAGAGCCAGAGAATTAGGGGATGAATTTAGCTAAACATGAAAATTGTGCCCATTTTTATTTATCTATCTGCTTAGACAGCCAACATCCTTACAAACTCAATGGACAAAGTAAAAGCAAATTAGTAATATAAAATATTGTACTATGTGGTGATAGATGTAAGGGCAGAAAACAGAACAAGAAAGAATTTCAAATCAGAGCATGGAGAGAAATGGGTAAGGAAAATGTTGACAGAATGAACATGACTTGAACTAATTTACTGACTGATGGTGTGTGTTCATAAACAGATGGCAGAAAATTCATGGATACTCTCAACTCCAGGAAAGATCTGGAAAAAAAGAATATTAGCACTTCTTCTTTCCCCATTTCCCAGTTCTATATATCGAGAGCAGACCGAGGCAATACAGATCCTGTGGAACCTTTGCTATCCTTTCTTTCTCATGACTCAAGTGTTTCTCGCCATAGATCGTGGGAGCCATGTCGTAGTTCTATACTCATTATATTGTATGCATCTTTTAGATTTCAGATTTCTTGAATACAGCTTTTAGCATTAATTTATTTCTCAATTTTGGTGATAAAAATGGTACCTGGTATAGAGTAGATATTTTTTAAGCTTGCAGGACACTATAAAATCTCTATACTTAATTGGGACATTCTTGGAGGTAGAAACTCAATGCATCATCCTTTCTTTCTTTGACACAGGGCTCAAAGTAGATGTTCAATAAATGCTTGATGAATAAGGGACTAACCCAAGTTCGAGCATGATAGTGGAGCTGATGACATCCTGAATATGTGCCCTTTCTCTGAGCACCTAGGGTTACTGTACTTCTGCTCTTTCACTAGGCAATGAGGACTTAGGTGTCTAGATTTCTCTCACTTTGTCCATCTTGAATTTAAGTGAGCAATGGTATGCTATAAAGGATACTATTTGTAGTTTACCTTTAACTTTAAAATATATGAATCAGCAAATGTTGAATTTTCAGTATTATTTATAAGCACAGAAGAGATACGTAGGAGAAAATAACTACTTTCAAGTTTTGTTTTTAGTACAGGTTTACACTATATAACGCTTACGTTTCTTGCGGGAAATTGGTACATGTATATAACATATTTTAATTCCTTTTTTCATCCCTTCCCACTCCCTCCATCTCTTGATCCCATCTCTGTTTAAGAACTTAAGCATCTCTCTACTTTCTATTAACTATCTTTTATTTTGCTCTTTACTTATATTTTGGGTTCTTTGTAGAAGAGAAACCATGTGCTATTTAAACTTGTGTGTCTTATTTATTTCACTTAATATTAAGATATCAAGGTACAATCATTTTCCTACAAATGATCCAAGATTATCTTTCTTTATGGTAGAAAAGTACCCCACTGTGTGTAGATACCGTGTTTTCTGTACCCATTCATCTGTTGATGGACACGAAGTTTGCTTCCAAGGTCTAGCTATTATGTTTTTATTTGTTTATTTTTTTGGTACCAGGGATCAAACTCACAACCTTGCGCCTGCCAGGCAGGCACTTACACCACTGAGCTAAATCCCCAGTCCTATTTTTTTTTTTTTTTTTTTTTTTTTGCGGCACCGGCGATGGAACTCACAACCTCGCACCTGCCAGGGCAGGCGCTTAAGGCACTGAGCCAAACTCCCGGCCCTGGTTTTTTTGAGGCAGGGTCACACTATGTAGCTCAGGCCGGCCTTGCGCTCGCGCTGTAGCCCAAGCCAGCCTCGAACTCACAACGCTCCGCCTACCTCAGCCTCCCGAGTGCTGGGATTAAAGGCATGCGCCACCACGCCCCAGTCCTATTTTTTGAGACAGGGTCTCACTATGCAGTTCAGGCTGGCCTTGAACTCACTTTGTAGCACAGGCTGGTATCGAACTAGCAACAATTCTCCTGCCTCAGCCTCCTGAGTGCTGGAATTACAGTCGTGCACCACCATGCCAAGCAGATTTAGGTATTATGAATTGTCCTGTTATAAATATGGGAAAGCATGTATCACTGTAACATTATATCTTTAACTCTTTTGGGCAGATAACAACAGTAAAATAGCTTAGTCAAATGGGATTTATACTTTTACTGAGGAACGTGCAAGCTGAATTCCATAGTGCTTGTACTAGTTTAGAGTCCTACCAACAATGTAGAAGAGTTTCTTCTTCCTCACAGCCTCACCAGCATTCATTATTATTTGATTTCTTGACTATGGTCATTCTTTCTCAGGTAAGATGGAAACTCAGTGTTCTTTCAGTTTGTATTTCTCTAATGGCTGGCAATGCTGAACATCTCTTCATATATTTATCGGCCATCTATACTTCTGCTGAGAAGTGTTTCTTTGTTTCACTTGCTCATACCTTTAACTTTTTAATTCATTCAATGGTTACAGCCACTTAATCTGTGTAAGACTCATCCTGTTTACCTTTTTGACCGCACTGACTTATCAATCCATCAATATGCCTGCTGCCTTACAGATTTTCTTTGTTCTGTCTGAGTTTGCTCTTGTTAGTGGTTTGATCTTGTGTTCTGAGTTTGTGTGTTGCCTGGCATGTTGTAATACAAGTGGAACAACAACAACGTCCTGAACTCTAATGCAACCCTACAACTGTGTGACCTGAAGCGAGAATCTCATTTATCATCTGTGACCCTGAGCACCCTCTTTTGTGGCCTCTAAGACACATATCCTGAGGTTAGTTGTTCTTTGAGTTTATCTTTTCACATCGAATCTAGGAAATCAATAGATACAGTATTTCACTTTGTTTTCTTTGTAAATTTCCTTTGGAAGACCAAGGGGGACCTTGGAGGGCTGAGAAATACCGTAGATTGCATGTGGCTTGTTACCTAAGATGATCAAGTAAGCTGTCAAAAGATTCACGGTCCTCTGAAGCCTCTCAAACTTCCCTACAATCCCTGCCTTTGACCTGATCTATGTCTAAATTTGGGAAACTCCCAGCAGTAAAAACATCTGGAAATAGAATATTGTCTATAACTGTGTGGAGTAATGAGGAAAAGGAGACTTTAAGAAGGGACTGGGCAGAAGGGAAAGTAGCTTCTTTTGTTATCCAGGTTTGCCTCAAGGCCATCACCTTCCTAAATTTAGACATTCATTGGTTATGAACAGAAGGGCCATCCCCTCAAAGAGAACTATGAATCCCAAACAGACACATAAGCCAAATTCTAGCCAGGATCTTCTAACATAAAATACTGCACTTCCTCCAATAAGTTCAACTCTTTTGAACAATACCCTTCTTATGTGGCCTGTGAAATGAATCCCAAAAAGATTATTTTCTGGGCAAATAGGTAGAAAAATCCTGATGCAGACAGTTCCCCTTCTGATTGCAGTCTGACTTTCAAAGGAGAGTTCAGCAAAAGAAGAGGGGAAAAGGCTCACAGGTTTTCAAGGTACCCACTGCAGAGTTATCAGGTCATAGATCTAAATGTCAGGACTATATGCCTGATTTGCACATTCCAAACCAATTTGGTAATTTTTTTTTTCCATTTTTACCTGCACGCATGAAGTGCTTTGGAATACTGAAACAATTTAGAATCATATTTAGTTTGCAACAGTTCAATTAACTTAAGTGCTGAAACATGTGCTCCAGCTGGTAACTAGTTTAATCAGTTACTATAACAAGAAATAATTTCTTTAGGTCTGGGGCTCTCCCGTGTCCTCTTGAAGAGGGCATGGCTATGCACAGTTATGTGGGAATGGGAAGGTAAGGAGTGTAGAAAAAAATGTTTGACTTAACAAAACAGAAAACTGAAACAACTCGTTCTCTTATTTAAAAAAATACCTAAGTATGGGTTTCTAACTTCTGCTGTGATTTTATGACCTCCTGTGCCCTGAAACAACATTATAACCACTTAACGAGCAAGATGAGGGTGTGGACCAGGGGTCGAAGATTTTTAAAGTTTTGCATAAATACTTAGACATAAGCCAAAGTGATAAACAGGAAACCAAGATGAATGTCAAGAGCTCCATGAACAATTAGCTGGGACGTTTAGAGCAGCTGCGAAGGCAACTCCAAACACCTGAAAGAAGAATTTCCTTCTGGCTTCTACCAAGGTGCAATTGTTGTAATTGTATTTGCATCAAAAGGCACCACTGGCAAATTGCAAAAGGATACATACAGTAGAAAATCATCATGTAAATTTTCAAAAGACTCAAGCTAATTCTGCATCTTACTTTTGGATACATGGAAATGTAGTTTTCTTTTCTTTTTTTTTTAAACGGAAATCGCATATACTAACCATGGGGGATAGATTACTACTGAAGTGGAAAGGAGAAAATTGATTTGTTTTAAGAAAAATCCTAAATATATTGGGTAAAATGTTAATATCTCATGAATCTGAGTAGTACATACATGGAACTGAATTATAGTGTTGTATGCACCTAAAAGTTTATTTGAATGTGTTCAAATTAAAACTTTAAAAGAATTTTTTAAAGACTCTGTGATAGTGCCCATTTTGTAGTCACCATTCTAGCTTGTCATTTCTTGAAAACTCTTCTACAGTGGACACCATCAATCCTGGATCACTTTTATCTAGGCTCATAGAATTCCAGAAATGAAGATCTCTCTATCTTAAGTCTTCAACTGCTTTCTTTTTTACCAAGCATGACCACTGGATGGGCGACAGGGCCAGTTGTTCCAATGGTAGAAATTTAGTCCCTTTTTCCTACTAATGGTAGCAACAAGGGGACAACTCTAAAAGGTCACACAGAAACTGGGATTGTGAGTGTCCATTATGCACAGCAATCCTAACTATAGGAAGGTATCACTGTATAAAGATATCCAAAGAACCATATTTGAGGAAACTGAAGAAGTTTTCATTATGAGCATCTAACACTAGCATTGTGTCATAACAATGAATACAGCCACAGGAATGAGGAAGTTTCAGTAAAAACTTGGCTTCACCGTATGCCCACTGCTTGTCACATATCCCAGCCTTAGACAAGGAAATTTAAAAACTGCTTGGGAAATCATAAGGAACTATTAGACAATAATTGTTTTTGTTATTTTGCTCTCTAGTAGTAAACGTATATCATTATTAAGCCTCCAAATCCACGCCGAGCGTGGTGGCGCACGCCTTTAATCCCAGCACTAGGGAGGCTGAGGTAGGAGGAGCGTTGTGAGTTCGAGGCCAGCTTGGGCTACAACGCGAGCGCAAGACTGGCCTGAGCTACATAGTGCGACCCTGCCTCAAAAAAACCAGGGCCGGGAGTTTGGCTCAGTGCCTTAAGCGCCTGCCCTGGCAGGCGGAAGGTTGTGAGTTCAATCCCCGGTGCCGCAAAAAAAAAAAAAAACAAAACAAAAAAACCCTCCAAATCCATTTAAAGAGTATGCTTTTTAAACACTAGGCTTCACACCTAGTAGGTCATTCTTGCTAGGTATGAGTTAGAGGATTTCTGAGCTCAGTCTTCATAGACATTGGTTATACACATGGTCCCTGATTTAAAATTGTCAACTTATGATTTTTTACTTTGAGATGGTATAAAAGTGAAATACAGTCAGTAAAGAATTGCACTTCAAATTTTGATCTTTTCCTGGGCTGATGACAGGCAGTGTAGCACTTTCTTGTGAGACTGCACGGTGGCAGGAGTCACCCATGGGATCACAAAAGGAAACAGCTGGGAAATGCAGTCCACGGTGTTGCTAAGCTCTGATTCTCTGTAAGCATATTAGATCTATTAAACACATGTCTGAGCTATGATATTTTCATTTTGTGATGGGTTTACTTGGATGTAACCTCCATCACCCATTATCATATAGTAACATACTTTGCAGAAAACACGGTATATATAAGGGATAAGGAGAGAGTGGGAGGGAGAAAGGGAGAGAGAGAGAAAGAGATAAGGGAGAGAAAGAGAGAGAGAAGAGAAAGAGGAGGACAGAAAAGAGAAGAGAGAGATTATTCACACTAAGAGTCACAGCAAAAATACCATACCACTACTGCTATTAGGAAATTCACATTTTAACTCTCTCTTATGTTGCCAGACAGATTTGGAGTAGGATCCATGCTTATTTCTCTTTTGTTTCTAGTGCCTAATGTGATTGCTTGTGCCCTGGAAAAGTTCAATGCATGTACTATAATAGGATGCAGTATAAACAGTTTGTCCTCAAGCAGGTAGAAACAACAAAACTATGGAAACTTTCAATACTCAATTCCTTTCAAACCAAAAAAAAAAAAAAAATCCAAACATCAGTATTCTTGGAGGATATATATATATATATATATATATATATATATATATATATATTTGACAAAATAAACTTTGAAGTCAACTGGATTCTGCCCAAGTCTGTAGAGTAACTGCCCTAAAGTTCCATTTCCTTATGTACAAAATGCGAAGAGCTGTATTTCAACCTTATCATTTTGTTAAGAGGATAATTAAGAAAATGCTTGTAAGCATATAAGCAAAGTGACTAAGAGGTGGTAAATCCACAATAAATGTTAGGTGATACATCATCACAATTACCATTATTGTCACTTTTTTTTCATAACACTGAATCTATTCAATTTTAAGCTAGAGAGCAGCTTTTCATGTTTGTCTGTTTTCTGCAGCAAGATGTATATATTTTTTAAATTGGGGTTATCATTTCTTAAGATGAAATTTCTAAAAAACAGGATGACTGGATAAAACCAGGAAAGAGCTTATTCTAATAAAGGAAGTCTCTTAAATTGATCACCTTTCCAAATGAAATCAATAAATCTAGGTTTCTAAGAGGACAAAAAAAAGCAAGCAATACTTTAATTCTGTCCAATGTCATAAATTTAGACATCTCCAGGATATCTAGCAAATATGACTTTTAAAGGATTTGAAGTTTACCTTTCAAAATGCTGAATGTCTGTGAAGCTTCCTTGCTGTAAATGGATACATTGAGATGGTAAAACCAAGTCAATTAGAAAAAAAAAAAAAGTATGAATGAAACATGAAGAGCCCTTTATACTGTTTGCATGGAGGACCATCTTTTTACTATTTCACAAAATGAAAGGCTGAAAGTTCTATCCAAAATTCTGGCTATGGAAATTCCAAGAGTCTCGCATCAACCTAGCAGAGTGAGGCAGTGAACAAGATTCTAATCAACCAGTCTAAGTAACAGCCAGGACAAGAAAGGCCAGGTGCTCTCCAGCTGGCGTAGATCCAGCCACACACATGACATGACCCTGGAAGGCTCACTGTCTTCTTCACGACTCTACTACTCTAGCTGCACAATTGCGCCTTTTGTTTATCTAATCCCAAGGAATGTGTTGGCATAGAAGGCAAACAGGAGACTATGGGAATCCTTTCTTACACCTGGCTTTGTATTTGAACTTCAAATGTGTTTGGTTCACCTTCTGTTTATCACTTCCTTGTCCTTCAGGTGAACTTTCTACTCTTAGTCCTGTGCCATGGTTGTAATGGGTCAATGAGACCTCAGCGCCATGTGACAAATGAATTCTTGTAAATGTCTACAAGTTACTTCATTCGTGAAGTGTACTGGCACTCCCTTTCTATGCCAACTCACCTTCCATTGGAAAATTGAAAAACATCAGCCCAACACACAGGTACGTCCCACTCTCCAGATGCTGAGGCCAGAAAGAGAAAAAAAGAGCATGAACTCCAGTTTTGTTTTCCCACCAGTTTATTTTTGTTAGTCTATACAGCAGTTCAGTCTGCTGACCCTGAGAAAAACAGTCCATTGAGTCAGTGCTACACTGCTTTTCCCATGTGTCCAAACAAGTGGAGGAGAAACAGGTCATGCATTTATCTCACTTGATCATGAAGTTACCTGGTATGAAGGTAAGACAGCCATATCACATGTATATGTGTGTGACTAGTTTATTAACTCACTCTTCTCTAGCATATAGACTAACTAATCATGATTGTGTGATAATGTACACATATTCCTGCCGATATGCATGGAAGTGCTTACAGAGGGTAATACCTCTAAGCACTATGAAATATTAGCATACATTTAATTAAAGTGTACAGTGATCAAGCTAAAAACCCAATATACGGGTAAACTGGAAATAAGTACAGCCTTGTTGTCTTTAAAAATTAAGTCTTTTAAGTGCACTGTGAAGCTATGATAGGAATAAATACGAGACTTGGTTGGAAATGAAATGAGCAAGTAATGGTACAATGAAGACAGAACAGGGTTTTCAACAAAACCAAAGTAAATCAAAGGAAAGTACCTGTGAATGTCCTTAAATGACTTGCTGGAGGGTATTGTGTGGTAACTATACTACTATAGCTATTTTTTTCATCAGTTACTATTGTTAAAGGCAAGGTTACTATAGAGTTCCTAACAGCAGCAAAAATAAATTCCTTCCAACTAAGTAGTCTAATAAGCTATTTAGGATTTTACCACTTAACATTCTTTCCTTCCCATTTAATTTCAGCTTTCACTTGGATGTCATCTTGTTGAAAACCCATCACAGAAAACTATGTGGAAAAAAGATAATGTGGCTAAGTGGTCCTGATGTTCACAAACCAGCAGAAGCACAGTAGTTTTCTGTATCACTCTAGGATGTTTTCTAACAATTCAGCTACTTCCTACTAGAAATTAATATATTAAAATATATGAAAATGGTCAATATGCAAATTCAACAATCACACTAGATACTTGCCTTCAGTAAGTGCTATATACATAAATTTGAAACAATACAATGTTTTAAGGCTCTTGATTATAATAATGCCTTAGTGTGCATATGTGCATGTATAATTATATTCATTTAATTTAATCATGAAAATATTATAGGATCATTTAGTTTTCTCCTCTAAAAGTTCTCTCACTTTTTTTCAACTAATTAATTCCACTCTGTTCCATCTATAAATCAGCTGGTGGAAAGCAATGCGTGTTGAGCTGTAAAGGAATACAGTGACATTCCTATGGAATTAGGGACAGAAAAATGGCATGTGCAAAGGTGGCAGCCTCTGATTTAGCAAGCATCCTAGTCAGGGAACCATGATAAGCTTCTCAGTAAATCCTAATCCTGGAAATACCTGAATGTTATGTTCATTTCTTCCTGCAAGTTCTCAATGTCCTTGAATGTTGAGAATTTGCCCTGGGGCAGTCACCTGATTACACAGAAGAGACCTGGACAGCAGCCCATGTGACCCACACATTCCGCATGCTTGACTGGAGTGCACCTTTGGGAACTCTGCACAGTTACTGGAATAACATGGAGTAGATCGGGGGAACTAGAGAGTGGAGGACATTTAATTTGACCACACGTAGAACAGATAAGGCCACATAAAATGGGATAAAATAGGATAAATCAGCCATAGAAGAGACAGAGTAAAGCATGAAGGTTATTGCATGTTATCCTTCCCCCACCAAGGAAATTATATTTTCCTCTTCACAGAAAAATTATGTTCCTTTTCCCCAACATGTTAACAGAGACAAGTGAAAAGAAACAGGCTGCTTTGTGCCCATCAATGGAATCTATACAGCTTCTTTTCCCTCAGGGATTAATTCAGCTTTTGATTAAATCTTTCTGAGATTTAAATCATGATGTTACAAACCTCCAAGGAACTCTTCTATGAGCTGTGACCTTCTTTATTAGTCTCTGCTGTTTGATAAAGTACAAAGATTGATTTATAGTGGGTATACTGTGTTTGAAAACAAGGCACAGCAAGAACTGCAAAATATGAGATTAATATGAATATTGAAAAATATGCTTTGGTTAAAATATTCTACAATTAATACTGAGTTATAACAGTGTATCTACAAACACAAGTGTCAAATGAGTATAATAATGTTATTAGGGCTGTAAATTACATCTAATGATTAGCTAAATAACCCTACAAAAAAAGAAAGCTGGCAATGCTGAAAAAGAATTTCAACTCAATACCACATTGTATATAGCTTAGACAGATTTAGTTTGGAGGACCATTGAAATGAGACAAACTCTTTTTAAATAAACCATTCATATCCAGTGTTCATTTAATCTGGGTTTCAATAGTTATTTTTGACATAACAGCAAGGATGGAAGTGGTTTGAGAGGACATCATGAAATGACTCCTTTATCTCTCATAGGTGTGCTCCAGTATCAAAGTAGTGGCTACTTCTGCCTCTTAAAATCCTGTATTTCTTTCTCTTTCTCTTCAAAGGGTTTATTAGAGTAAAAAGTTAACCCTTTATGGAAAACTTGCATTATTTTTAATATCCTTGCTTCTTCCAGTCAAAAGACGAGGAATCACTCTGCACAATTTAAGCAAAAGTGGAAACCAATTCAGGCTCTGGCTTCTCCACTGGATCCTGGGATCTTAGCACCGATGGTTGTATATGAATGCACTATTTCCATGACAAAATAGTACTTGTATACTTTTTATATTGATAAAATAATTGACAGATCTGATTACTGCTGTAAAACAGAAATAGAGCCAACTGGGAGTGTTCTTTATGTTATTTAGCAGACTTAAATGCACTATTAATAGAGCTATCATAGTTTCAATATTACAAATATTATTTTCACCCTAGGAGATTTTGGGGGAAACACTCGATATATTTAGTCACCTTTCGCCAGTGGCAGGTTTATGCTGCATCTTGAAATACCAATGACTGAGAGTGGAAAGGATCATCTGAAATCATGAGAGAGCGCAGTGCTAATAATAAATTCTCTGTGGTTAGGACCACTCCCACCTACTAGACGCGATGGTCGACCTGACAGGAAGACATGTCTACAGCGATCAGCTCACCCCGTATGTAACCTGATGACTTACATAAGATCAGGGACTACATCTTGTTACACATCTTTGAGAAATATCCCGTCCATCTCCTTCACTGAATATTTAGCAGATTTCTCCCTGGGGCAAGAGCTTCCACTTGCAAATACACATGTTCCGGGGTTAAGTACAAAAATAGAGCTAATCCATTTGATAAAGTCCCACGTCACTTTTCACCTCTGAACGTTCATTATAGAAATCACCACGTCTGCCTTTATGGATTGAAAGAAGACAAGTAAAACACGGGAGGTGCACATTTCCTTGGAGCTGAAATGCATCCATGAATATGGAAAAGCAGGAAAAAAGGGGGAGAGAAAGAGCCGGAGAGGAATGGAATAGTAATAAGCGAGTGATATGTACTGATCTGAGAAACATGCCAGCAGTTTGGTTACGATAAATAAGAAAAGCAGAGGTAGATTTGAAACATTCGTTTCCCTTTATTAGCTCAGTGAGGCTGATGTGTACTGCACATTTAAAAAAAATCACAGGAATTTTCATACAATGAATAAAACCACAACAATACATGTAGAATTGGCAGGTGGAAAAAAAGCCCGGCAAGGGCTCAACTAATCTCTCACTTTCCCTCTTCAGCATAGTTCAACCAACAGTATTACACTTTCACCTACAAATCTTAAAGTAGCTCCATCAAATCAGCAGTTCACATTATTGAAAATGTCTGTCACATAGGTACAAATTTAGAATCATCACATTATATTACATGGCTATTCTAGGTCATCTATAGATCAGGTCTTAGACTACAGTGATTGAAGTTCTCGTTACAGCCATCAAAAAAGGACACATAATCATTACCTACTGTAAGCTCACATCTAAAGGCATGAAAAGGTTTCCTTTTTTCAACTGACCCAAACATCATACCCCAATAGTGCAAAGTTCCCTCTCTGCTACTTTGAATGTTGACAGCCCAACAGTTGTTCTCAGAGTCATTTAGCAAAAATTGATTTTGTTGTATTGGAAGAATTATTCTGCTACATCTCTTTAAAAAAAACCCACATTTCTAAAGCACCAATTCGATTACCAAAATTGTAGATGTGGTACTTACCACAGCGTGAAGGCAATGGCCCATGGTCATCTAAAAATCCTACAGATCTATGCTGAAATTTGCCTCCAGTGACGATGGGGTACATGTGCTCATTGGAAATATTCACTCCAAAAAAAAAATAAATAAATAAAAAATAAAAAAACCAGGAACACAGCTTACATTTTGATGGGCTACCCACAGTGTCTGCATAAGATACAAAAGCTTCACTAATTTTAGATGTGATTTGAAATTCATGGAGGAAACCTATCTTCATGGTAACAATATTTGTTAGGCCACAGGGAGATAAATTAATCTGAAACATGGAGTCTGTAGTGTTGTCTTTTGATAGGTAAGAAAAGAAACCAAGTATTTCACTCATGTCAACAATCCAGGGCTAAAAGGAGAATGTATTTAAAATTGGATCACAAAAATTTAAAGGCAAAATAGAGAACGCATCTGATCCTTGAACACATAGTAGGATTTACTAAATATTGATTTCTTAAAAATAATTTATTGCTCTTAATAGTCTTTATTATTCTACAACAGAAGATACTCAAAATTCAGAAAGAAAGACTGTAAACTTTAGTTTGGCGTTCACAAAGAGTTAAAATACCTGCATTTAACCTACAGAACAACAAGAATTAGGCGGATTAAAGATGTGTTACTGTTGTAACGCAGAACCTGTGAACAAGTTCTTTTATTTCATAGTATTGTTATTGCTTTCTATCTACTTAGAAATAAGAAGCCAAAAACTCAAGCAAGCATCCGACAGGACAGACAGTGGATTCACTCAGAACACAATATGCTGGTGATAAATGAATGCAGCTCTCAAAATTAGCTGCATTGGCCTGGGGGCGCGGGGGTGAAACCGATTTGACAAGATCATGTTGGGTGAGAGAAAGGAAAAGAACCATTAAGTAGTAGGTACATCACGTCTTCCGGAAAAGTCATGTAAGCCAAACGGGAATCAAATCTCAATTGAGTAACTTGAATACACACTCCAAACTTTAGTGAATTCCATTCCCGGGACTCCACACTCAGATGAAATCCTGATGCTTAAAATGGAGGTTTTTTTTTTTTTTTTTCTGAAGTTTTTTTTTTTTATTGAATTTAGCAGAAGCAATGTCATCAAGAACAACATCATGGTCACATCAGAGGCCATGCTAGTGCAATAGGAACACTGCTTCTGCAAAAGCTGAGTTTCCCAAAGGAAGAACTTACACTCCAACCTGACAATCGCCATGCATCCTAGGTAGAAAATCTCCACTGGCTTTATTATTTTCATCATCTCATAATTTATAATAAATAGGCTATCTGCAACTGATAAATATGTCTCTTTAGTAAACAAAGGAATGAAACATCAGTATTTATACAGGATGCATAACTGTAAAAAATACAGATAAATACCATCATCATACTCTGCCAAGGGAAAGAGATACTGGCTTCAAAGATAAGTCTTCAGACACACATTAATTATTGTAAAAATCATACTGTAATTATTACCTCAGCATTTTGTATCAAATTAAAATCACAAAAATTAAAACAAAACAGCATTTTAAAAAGATTTTTTTTTGACCTCTAGTTTCAAAACTACTGTTGATAGAGAAAATAAAAACATTTCTTAATGGTTACCCATTGAGAGACTTTACATAAAATCATGATATCTTCTAGAAAAATTTTAGATGAGAAAATTTCATTCCCCTAACAAATCCAGTGTATAAAACTTCAAAGAAAAACAAGCAACAAGAAAATGTGGAAAAATATCGCAGAAGTGGTTAATACCTTTAGGGGACTAGGATATTTTCGGACAAGATGCTTAGATCGAAGCTCACCTAACAAGGGATGGATGTGCGTAGAGCATCATTTTGTTGTAGTTGCACTCAACGGATACACACACGGTCTTTTGTTTTGTTTTGTTTTGTTTTTTTTACAATCAAATATATATAAGCAGTAAGTTCAGCTTCTAAATATGTTAGTGTACAATAATTGTTTCACCTCATAATTACATTTGAGTATTCTTGATTAAGAAAAATTTAGCAGTTTTGAAAAGAAGGCTGCATTTACAGTGCATAGCTGTAACAAAAAAGAACATTGTTGTATCATATGTACATAAAATAAAAATACTCCATTTAACATCTGTAAATACTCAACTACATCAGAGAATGTAGCAATTACACTATCCGAAACACATCCAGAGAGTTCTACTCAACTCTCATTAGCAATGTAACACCGCGTCCGCTCCTCAGAAAGAATTGTCCAGCAAGCTGCACGCTTGACCATTGACAAGGCTGTTAAAATTTGCAGTGGAAAGTCAACATTTTGGACATTTACATGGGTGTCAGGACAAAAGATGAACTACAGAAACTTCAAAATGTTAGGAAAGTTTAGCATTTTGGTGCCCGCAGTATCCTCTCCCTCCCAGATTCCATGGCAAAAAGGAAAAGAAAAAACAGAGAGAGAGAGAGAGAGAGAGAGAGAGAGACAGAGACAGAGACAGAGACAGAGAGCGAGAGATAGAGAGAGGGGGGGACAGAGAGATAAAGAGAGGATATTAGTTCTATGGAACCTGTAGCTTCTTCAGGATTGTCAGATAATCATTAACATTAGAGAGAAAGCTTGCTTCGAGTTGATTTTGCACTTTCTTAAAAAACAGAGTAGGAGGCTGATGCCCGGACATCAGCAGCTGTCATTTTAGGATGGTTTGTGGTTGGTTAGTAGGTTTTCTTTCCTTTTCAATTTGTGTATATATATATATTTTTTCCTTTTGGATAGAATATGAACATTTTGAAGTTCTAGGTTTTAAGTGTGTCTTCGTGGAACTGCTGCCATTTGAAGTGGTTTGCCCTTGCACGTTCTGGTCAGGTGGCCCCAGTCCTCACACACACACACACACACACACACACACACACACACTTCCCCCAAACCAAATGTACACACACACACACACACACACACTGTCACCAAGAGACTCCAGGGAAAGCAAAGCCGACACCCATGAATAAACATGTGCTTACTGGATATCATTCTGTCTTTTGCCTCTTCAGCAGCTGTGTTCATGTAAACCATTGTTGTTGTTGTTGTTTGTTGTTGTATTGTTGTATTGTTGTTGTTTTGTTTTTGTACAGAGATTGTAAAGTAGGAGAACTTCCTAAGTATGACTTGCAATAGTCTGTCCAGGAAGGACGCGCTGTCCGTGAGGTATTCACCATCTCTCTGGCATCCTCAGCCAGGAAGCATGTTACCTGCGCAAGCTTCTCTGAGCTTCTTTCAGTAAACTATCAAAATCCAGAGAGTCATACTTGCTCTTGGTGGAAGCAGGGTCAAAGTCATCTGAGTTTGAATCTGAAAGAAACCCAAGCCAGGTTAGATGGACTCTTTGCTGGTGACTATTAGCACAATCACTCCAGTTCAAGTTGTACTGATTCAATTGCAACTTATCCAGTTAACACCCTTTAAAAAACAATGCCCAAATTTTCCTGGATACTGCATGTGTATAGGCAGAGGATGGATTGGTTGAACTTTGAAAAACATGTACCTATTGACTCATTTTAGATAGAACCACTCTTGGAAGGCAAACAAAAACAGTCTTTCACCTCTGTTTTAGGCAAACATGTTTGCCTCTGGCATGCTAAGTGACTTGCTTAGTGTTCCTTCGTAACCCAGACATGGAAGGACAAGTCAAAGCTCAAACCAACTTTCCTATTCAGTTGGGTTAACTTCACTGAGCATGAAAGTCAGTTGAGTAGAAAGAGAAGATCACTCCAGAACATTCCTCAATTCTCAATCTGCTTCTGCTCTTTAAGACAGAAGGGACATCGAATCAATCTCACCATGTACCCCAATACTTCTATCCCCCCAGCAACACAGGTGTAAACTTGTCTCAGATTAGAAGCTCTGGAGAAATTCTTCCCATCCCGAGAGAGGACTTTCAGCCTCTTTGCTCATCAATAGGAGAGAATAAATATGCAGTTACAAATAAAAACTGTGCTCTTTCTTAGGATCTTAAATTAGTCCAAGTCATGTTTATCCAAATTCCACATGCTATTTTAAGTGACCCTTAATAATTAAATAGATGTAGTTTGGAAATATTGAATATAAAGTTCAATTCTCTTAGGTACTTCTGATTTTTCTGCATTGACATCTATGGGAATTCAAATATTTCTTGCTGGTCTTACAAGTGGGAAAGAGTGGCTTAGAAATAAAATCAGAAGCCATTCACCAATATACACATTCTTTGGAAAACATTTATTTGAAAGGAAAACAAATATTTTAGCTTTTTGATTCCATTATTACTACACTCAGGAAAAGAACCTTTTCCCACCACTGTAGAGCTTGAGGGAATTGGAAAATACCATGCATGCTACCACAATGCACACCAAACATACTTTTCAGAAAATGCAGAGTGATTTCAGCAATGGCAAAGTTTCTGTTGCCGCTGGCTAAGTAGGAAGATAATGAGAGGGGAACATTCTTCTTAGAAATATTTCAGGGAGGCGCCAGTTCAATTTGGAAACACCATACAATCCTCCCTCTACAATGATGAATCTTGATCTGAAGGGAAGGCCCCTCTAGGTACCTTATTTTAAACTCTAGATGTTTTGAGAGAGTAGAAATACCCTGGCCTTCATCACAGAGGAAAATAAGTCAAATCAACTCAAGGCTTCGATCTGTCTTGACTGTTTTTATCAGCCAACATTTGAACAAATGACTTGCCACATTTTATATTTTCATCCCTAGGCTTCTATCTCTCTAACAGTCAGCTGCCTCTCCCCAGCCTCACACTATCTATTTAGTTTGTGAAGTGAATTATAGCATATTCCCTCTGAACAATGCACACCACCTATATCAATTACACTAGGAAGACACCACTGTGTTAAAAGGGAAAAAAGAAATCCCATACTTGGTATTTGTTTCTTCCTTTACACCATGCCAGTGCAACTATAGAAAGAGATCTAATGATGCTAAGGAATAGATGCATAGGTTAATTTTATTATTATGATAAATTAATTTTAAAATTATGTGCATATACACAAGGCATTTGCTACTTTCCTTACTCTTTTCTTCCTCAAAGAATTAAAAGACTTAAATACATTGGATAAAGAATGACATGCAAAGGGAAAAAATTAAAACTGGAAAGGAAATTAAGATGTCTAGTGTACCATTATTTATCATATTAAAAAGTTAAAAAATAATACATGCACAGCCATGATGGAAAAACTAAATATAACCAACTAACAAAATACTGTGCACTAAAACTATTGAGAAATTATTTTAATGCTGTCTATCATAGTAGTAAACAAATTTTTACAATAATGTTCATAAAAGTATAATTTAATATATTCATATACATATTATCTCAACTATAAGAAAGTAGATACTACCAGATAAAAGGCAACCCATCCACCTAGTAATAATAGCCATTTTTGGATGATAGGTTGATAGGCAATTGTGCAGTTCTTCCTAATATTGGTTTATATTTTCCAAATTTTACTTCTTGAGTCTGTACAACTTTTTAACAGGCAAAACATATATTTATGTATGCCTTATTTTTAGTATCTGTGAAATGGAGAAGATAGTATTAACATTCACCTCCTAAGTTAATGTCAGTAATCAAATAAGAAAACATTTGCAAAGCTCCTGCACAGGGCCTAAGATATGGAGACAACAAATACTAGATTTTATTTCTTTGGTTCTAAAGAAAGTGAAAATGGAGTGAGTTAGAATAAGAAGGTTCGCTCTTTCCCTGAAAATTGTGTTTCATAGAAAATTGCAATATTTTGAGAGTTTGTGAAATAATAAAAAAGAATAAGACCTTTGCATATTTACATAAAAAGAATGATGGTCTATATGATAGGATTCAAGATAGATATGGAGAGCAAAACAGATTACAAACACGTAGACAAAAAACTTAACCCCATTTGGGTAAACTTAAACCTATGTGGATAAACACAATGCACCATACACACATATAAACAACACAATATGTGCACATGTAAAACACAACACCACACACACACACACACACACACTCACACACACACACACACACAGAGTGGAATATCAGTGCCTGTGCAACTGGAAGGATTTACTTCTGTGGTTTATTGCTAAGACCTAAACTACTTTCCTTTCCAATTGTCCCATACATTTAAAAGACTATCTGTGTTCAAATGTTTTCTCCAGTAAAATAAAATGATGGTTCAACCGTAGGTGCTTACAGATTATGTTTGCTCCCATTTTGAGCTCTACATTATGGATTCCTCATTCTATGTACAATAAAATCCATACCTAGGTCTGCATAGTTAGACTTGAAAAATTGCTTGCGTCCACAAAAGTACAGCTCGAAGTCGGTTTCGTTTGACCTGCGCAAAGTATATCCATTTTCAAGAGCAGCAAAAGCATCACAGGTGTAACGGTAGGTGATGAAACCATAGCTGTCTCTGCAGTGGACAAAGGAAAATTCAAACTGTTTAAGGAGCATTAACATATAGGACTCTAACCCTTTCTACTTTGGGAGACTTCACTGTTGCCAATGTCTGAGCCACTGCATTCATTTATCAGGATGATTGTCCTGTCAAGCAGCTAAATACTTATTTCTAGGACAGGAAATCTCAACTAGAAAGATTAATAAATAGGGATAAAAGAAAATAAATAAGGTTCTGAACTCAACATGTCATCTGTCAAAGCACTTACATTGGCAACTCCCATCCCAGTAATCTCAGGGCCATAATTTTTTACATGCGTCAGCTTCTAAACAAGAAATAATCTTGAAGATCCTCACCCATCATCCCGCAGATTTACTGTGCACTCCTCAATTTCACCAAAAACTTCAAAGCGGTCCCTCAGTTCCGTCCGTGTTGTGTCAGGTCTGATTTTACCGACGTAAATCACACGGCGCTCTTCCTAGGGGGAAGTAACGAGAGACTTCTGCTAGTTCTGGAAATAGGAAAGAAGATGCTGCTCTAGAAGTATCCAGAAATGTACAAGCACACCTAAGTGGAACTCACCAAGCAAGCATCCCATGTACTGCATCCAGGGACAGCCACCCCTCAACCACCTTTCACCCTCCATTGCTTCAGCACTGATCTCTTCGTTCTCACCTATGCATCCTTCTCTGTGACTCTACTTTGTTCTGTTTTTCCCAGTTAATCTGTTCTCCCTTCTCATGAACTTTCATGTGTTAGAAAAGAAGTGGGTGCAATGTATTTTAACTAATATGTATGAAATATTTGAATATTTGTGATTCGATTGTTAACCTTTAAAATTGGTTTGACAGGGACCTGGTATTCAAAGCTATTTAATGTCTCATCAACACACAATACCAATCAGAGACACTCAAATGTTGACACCCTTAAAAGAGAAGTTCTTAAATTCTCATATACATGGAAAGTACTTGGTGTGCTTGTTTAAAATGAAAATGATTGGAGTTTATCCTAGCCATACAATAAAAAGGAATTGGGAGACAAGGTTCAACAGTCTTCATTTTTAACAAGCACACCCCAGTGATTCTGACACAGGTGGTCCAAAGACAATAATTTGAGAAATGTAGTCTTAAAATATAGGCCATTTTAAGCCATGGGTCTCTGAAGAATAAGAGCTAAATAAAAGAGGCTATAAATTCCACTTTGCCAATAGATCTACTCTTATTTTAGGAACAGGCTAGAGGGGTGTGGCCTAATTTTCACAAGTGAAGTCAATATCATCATCATCTGAAAATCATCAGCAATTTACAACTTACAAAATATGAGAAGACTATTTTGTAGCCCAGGGACAGATTCCTTTTAAAAAAAAATCGGTACCATATTCTTAGTGTATGAAGCAAGCTTATTGTTATTGTCATTTTTATTATTTTTTTTTTATTTAAGAAGACAAGGCAGAGGGGATAAAGGTTCTTAAAACTCAGAAAAAGTTATACAAAAGCACAAGGAGTTAATGTAAAGAATGTGCTTGCTGACTACTCTATGTGGATTCAGGATAAATAAGAATAAAATGATCCTGAGGTTGCAGAGACTCAGGTTAAACTGACGTAAAGACAGAGACAAAAGACAGGCCTAAGGTGCAGATTCATCCTGCCCAATAGTTTTTTCTGGAGCTACTGAAATTCCTCACGCTGTGGTGTAGAAATTAATTTAGGCTTAATGCAAAAAGATGTCCTGCAGTATTAAGCGAATGTCTTCCCTTCTCATGTGCCCAGGGTTTGCAAAGAGTGAGCACACAGGATATACTTGTGAAGTGTGACTGAGCAATTCACAGATGCTTCAGCCTCCTAGATGAGCTCATCCATACCTGGTCATGTGCGATCATACACAACAGCCCTGTCTCTAATTCTGTCAGAGAAGGAAGTTCCTCTGAGTGTCACACACAATCTACTTGACTTACCACCCTAGGTTGGTTGTCCCACAGGCACCTGAGACTGCACCAGCACTACCAAACCAGACTCTCCAGCTTCACCCTCCCCAGCTGGTCCTTTCCCCCATGCTGGCTCTCCAGTCAGGGAAGTTAACACCACCTACCCAGTTTTTCCAGACAAAAATCTGCATGCCCCTCCCCTTTATCCTGCCCACATATCCAGTCACTATGTTGATTTGACTTTTACATCCTAATTTCTCTTTAACCTAGCTCCTTTTTCTCTCTCCCCTAAACCAAGCTGCCAACTTCTTCCTGGAAGAGTATAACAGCCTTGTAACTTGACTCCCTGCAGCCAAGATTTTCCTCCCCTAACCTGTTCTTTCACTGCAAACAGAAGAGTCTTCACTGAGGAAACAGGAATCTAATTTTGCCAGTTACCATCTAAAACATTTCGATGACTTCTCACACCTTTTAACAAAACACATAAATCACGAACGAGACATACCGGGTACACCCCACATGATCTGGTCCTGATAGTGTCATGGACTTTTTTCTCCCATCTCCCAGTCTTTGACTCTATTTTCCAGCCACACTGAGCTTTAATCAGTTCTCAACAAATAGTGTGTTCCATCCTCTTTCAGTCCTTTCCACAAGCTATTCCTTTGCTACCTGAAAGAGCCTCCACACACTGTATCCCACAAATCCTCAATGCACATCTAGAATTACATTGAGTTCAGTAATCCTTTGGTTTCTGCAACTTGAAATGAAGTCAGACTTCCTATTAGCTGCTCTTACAGAAAACTCTATTTCTCTTTTGGAGCTCTGTGCCTAATTGTAATTAAGTAATTAATACTTTCTTTATCTTTCTATGTCTGCCTGGCCAGTACAATAAAAGCTTCATGAAAGTGGAGACTATATCTTTCCCTTTCACTATTCTATTTTAAGGAAAACTGAAGCGTAATAGAATCTCAGTGAGTATTTGCTATAAAATCAATGAACTGCTAATCAAGTTATCATTTTTAACATTTCCTTGTCTTCTTCATTACATCAAAGAAGCCTGAGTGTGCCCCTTACTCCCTGAGCTGCTCCAGCACAAAAGAAAATGAAAGTTGGGTTCTGTGCATTATCATAGGAAAACTCTTCTCCAGGGTCCCTTCCTCAGGTAGCTCAGTTGAGTAAACTAACAAACGGAATTTACATGTTTAAGCATAACAAGTATAGACCAGCTACATGTTTGCAGGGTCTCACTCACAAAAGTCACCCTTAGAAATCAGAAAGGGTACTCCTGAAACAGCTGGTGAAACAATTCCTCTGATGATAGCTACTGAGCCCATACAAGTGGCCGGATGAAATAGCACAAATAGATCAAGCTGCCTGATTCACTTCCATGTAGATTGTATGTCTCAATTGAAGGTAGTAATTGTGCTGTTTCAGAACACACCACACATCCTGGCAGTCAACAAATAGAAAAGGATGGTGAGGCTCATGCTGGAGCAGCGCTGCATGCATTAGCAAGGGAATCATAACACCACATTCCATTCCATTTACGCATCCTGCTTTAGCCAAACAGCCAACTGTGATGGGACCGTTATCTAAACTTAAACTTCTTGGCACCTGCTTGCATGGGTGTTATGGATTTTTTTAATGAGGCTTTTAGGAAAGTTACTACTGTATAGAGGCAAGAGAGAGGAAAATGCAGAAGAGAAAGAAATTGAGCCATAGCAAAGAAATTGCTCAGCTACCATTATGGGAATACACACAGTCTATGTGCTCAAGGAAATTTGAAGTTAAAGCTAAAATTGACCATATGCACACCCATATGCAGACTTATTGGGATGGTATTTGAACTGCATCAGCTTTATACAAAGCTATATGAAACAATGATCCCACACACACACAAAACAGAAGATAAACTAGAGGACCTTTCAGACAAATACTGATACATTCTGCAGTAAAAAGAAAACACAATAGAGAGAGAGAAGAAATCAAAGGATTGTCCTATAATTGCTTAAATTATCTTTCAGTCTATCATCTCTTTTTATAAAGCACAGGAATGGGGCCATATCTCGTTACCTTACAAAGAACAGAGATTGAATGCATGATGAAATTCTCATTTGAGAAAATTATTGAAGTGCTTTGTTTTCCAAGTGCTAAAAATGAAAATAGAAGGCATCTGAAGGTCTAGAAGGCAAAGACAAAAATCTTTCCAAGATTGGCCAAGATGTCTAGCAAAGAACCAATTCTTTTTAACATGTTGCAGTTGCATTAGACAGATGAATAGATTTCATATCTTTAAAAAACCTTAACATTTGCAGCCAATTTTTCAAGACATTAATTTCTAAACAGGAGATGAAAGGGAAAGAAATCAAAATGCTTAATAATATTGCCAACTTCTTAAAGGCTTGAAGGAACTCGAAACCTTTGGAAAAAGCTCCTTGAAAAATGATTTTCAGACCAGTTTTCACTATTGAGGGGGACGGAGCATTCATCAAATAACTTTTAGCTTCAATTTTCACAAAAGCTAGTTTGCTGATGGGTTGGATAATAAAATTGAAGATTTATGTAGTATTAACAGCTACAGTAAATCCTCATTATACCAAAACACAGGAGATAAATAAGGAAGAAAAAAAACCTTAGTGAATCAACTGACTTTGCATTACCAAAATCTTTATCAAAAAGAGCATAGAGCCTCCAGTTAGCTGGGGAAAACAAACAATGGTTGTTTCTCATCAAATAATAAGCTACTTTTAGCAAAAGGGTTTGACTAAGAAAAGACAGAGAGCAGGAGGGAGATTAACATTTAATGAACTTTGCATAGGCCAAGTAGTACATTTGATGATTTTTAGTGGATTATCTCACTGAAATGTGCTATAATGCTATGTACCAACAAGGAAGTATAAGTTTTTGTTCCCAGAACTTTTATTCTACATTTTCAAGTCAGAATAATATAAAAAGCTTTCATTCTGTGCTAAGTAAACTATATGGCAACCTTGACAATGAAAAGATTTGGGTTAATTTGCATATCAGTAGCAATGTGACTTCCTCAAAAATTCCCAAGATAGGGCTAGTAGAGTAGCTCAATAGAAAAGCATATGCTTAGTATGTACAAGGCTCTGGGTTCAATTGTCACAAGAAAAAAAAAATCCCAAGATATTCTGAGTACTCTGGACAATGGATGGTGTACCAATACAGTCTTACCAATAGAAAAAGCAAGAGGTAGATGACTATGGGGAGATATGAATAGACAGAAACACCAAAATTCTAAAAGATGCTTTAAAAGTATTTTTTTTCTTCCTTGCTCTTAATGTTGATTAAAATCAATGAATTCAGGAGACATTCAATAAGTGTCTGCTACTAGGGGAAACTCTTAGGGAAAAAAAAAACAAATTTATAGCGTTCAGTTTTCCAAAATTACGCCCGAGTACTACTCAGGAACCTTCCCGCTCAGCATCTAAGGCTAATGTGAATAAATTTTGACTAGTCTACTTAAGAGGGAACATGCAGGGAAAAGCCGAGATGCAAGCAAACATTCTGGGAAGTCAGACACATGAAAGCTATAGCTTGAAAATACAATTTCCTTTTAAAAAGCTTTGTATGCATCCACCATTCCATCACGATCAAAGGTACTAAATATGAATCTTTCATCTGCAAAAATATTCTCGAGTTCTCTTGTGGGGTTTTGTTTCTCTGTCTCTGTCTTTCTCTCTGTCATTGCCTCTGTCTTTGTCTCTGCTCTTTCACTGTCTGTCTCTGTCTGTCTGTCTCTCCTCCTTTACCCCGCTTCCCTTTTCTCTCCCCTTCCCCTTCTTGCCCTCTCTCTAGCTACAAGAACACTTAGCATAAGTTCTGTCCTTTTTACATAATTCAATGTATACACTGCCATAGTTAACTATAGGGATGATGCTGTTCACTGGTCTCTAGAAAGTATTCATGAAGCTGAAAATTTCCAAATACTCAATTTAAAATCATTTTGTAACCTATACCCACCGACATGAAACATTTCTTTCAAGAGTCCTGAATACTCCAGCAATACAAAAAAAAAGCTTGAATAGAAAACTGATTTAACTAATTTATTGTTTCCAAAAGAATAACTGAGAAATCATGTAATTTTTTTGTTTCATTTGCAAGCAGTACATCATCATCAGCGATGATATACTGCTCCTGGCTCCCGGGCTGCATACTGACCAGCAGAGAAGAACAATGAAATGGCACTGTCATTGCCCACGCACATCTGGGTTTGGTTTTAAGCACTGAGCCATATAATAATGTCTGAATTTGTCCTTTAAATTAACATCCCATTATCATGTTTTCTGGCAGGAAACTGTGCAGATTGCAAATGGAGTTGGACTTAAAATTCAACAAGAAATTAAAGCAGTGACAGTTTCAACATTAAGTACTGAATTCTGCAGAGTCCTGCTATAATCTGAATTATTTCAAGTTTTAGGGACAGAGAAAGGCAGAGCGAATTGGTTTTTGAGAAAAAGTTTTGTATGAAAATCACATTGAAACAATGGTGATATTCCATCATAATAGATGAAGTTTTTAGTAACTACTAACTATTAATGTTCTCTTAGCTTTCTGATATGGTGCACTCGCGTTGGGCTCTATCAAGACTTGTAGAGACCCAAGCAATGAAACACTTATAGACTTCCTATGCTGTTTTTTTCTTATGAAACTCAAACTAAATGCAATAGAACCCATATGACAGATAGAAAAGACTAATTTTGTCAAGTATCAATGATTATATCACTAATGCTTTTTAAGAGATTCCTTTTGAACTTTTGGGTCCCCCTAAGTATGTAACTGCTCAGATCAATAGTTAATCTAGCATCACACCCAACGTATTTTAACTATAATTTACTACTTATTACTTACTTCACGGCTGTCTCAAAAACTGAATGAAAGTTACCTACCCAGCCAAGTTAGATGGCATGTCCCAGTTCCCTTAGCTGCTTTATGAATGAATTCTTAAACAAATTTAGTCAATGGATAAAAAATCATTGCATGTATCCCTGTGCTTAAGTTCAAAAATATATATTTGTCTATGCAATATAGTGCTAGAAAACAGACCATTTGGAGAGAGGAAATCAATCAAAAGTTTTCCTATGGGTTAAGTTCATTAAATAGTTCCAGTCTGCCTCCAAAGTAGATTTCAAAGTCCTTAGCATGAGTTAGAGGACCCTTAAGAATAAGCCTTCCACTCACCCCTCTTGACTGATTTCTTAACCTTCCTTGTGCTTTAGGGTTGTGGTGAAATAAATAGTAGTCACCCAACACATTGAAGTATTTTCCTGAAACAGGCTATCTAGTTTTTGCCTAAAACAGCAATACTCAATAAAATTATAATGCAACATATATAATTTTTAAATTCCTAAGTTCCATATTTAAATAAGTAAAAAAGAAACTGAAAATTTAATACTAATATAATTTATTTAGCTCAATATATCTAAAATATCACACCAATTTGTGATTGATATAAAAATACTAACTAGATATCTTTTATTATTTTTTATAATAAGTTTTAAAATCCCAGTCACAGAATGTTACCTTAATTCTACCTAACCAAAATAGCCATATGGTTAATGATTATCATATTGGACATTACCAATGTGAAAAATCTTTGCTTTTCCTAACTTTTCAGTCCAGATGATTCTCACCCTCACTGGGGATGTCCTTCCTCATCACCAGGTCTAGATGTCTATCCACTTACACCACAGTCCTAGAGATGAACCCTCTGACAGTCCATTTATCACAGTGGATTGCCTTTTTGTACATCTTTGTCTACCAGTACACACAAGGCTCTTTGAACCTGGGGACCAGGTCTTACCTAATTTTAGATGCCAATCACCGTCAACAGTAGGTGCCTTAAAGTTTTTAGAACTTAATTTAAAAAGTAAAGCCTAAAACAAATCCCAAGGATAAAATACTTACCAGTCCTTAGTTAATATATAAAAACATAATAGAAGCTAAGTTGACATTAGCATTACTAAAAGTTTTCCTTTAAAGAGAAGTGATACAGATTATCCTATTCAAAGACTTAACTAAAGAATTAGTCAACATTTGATACTCAAAAGGAAGGCAGAGTGGTATTTACTGGTGGCCTCAAGAATGTTTTTGGGTCATCAAGACCAATAAGCCTATTTGATGTATTTAGAAAGAGACAAATTAACAAGACATCTCTTTTTCTTTCTTAACTATGGCGCTAAATTAAGTATCTGGCACTAAATTATCATTGAGAGGGAAAAAACAAACATATGTCATTTATTTACATTATCTTGAATACAGAGTCAACCTAGCTTGGTTAGAATTGTGTTCTTTGGTTGAAATGAGCAAACGTATGATGAAACTATTAATTTCTGTCTTTAATGTCCTATTTGGGAGGATCAAAAATTTCACAAAATATGCATTTGCAAATACTTAAATACTTTCTTACACACCTACTTAACATGTTTTTCTTTTGTAATGATTAGCTATAATATGCCACATTAAAAGATTTGGTAAACTATATGGCATTATGTAAATGTGAGTTATTATAATTATTGAATAGACCATTAACTAAATTCAGCAATATTAGAAAAATTGAATTCTTAATTTTCATTAGTCTTCATAAGTGTCAATTAACAATACTCTGGTAAATCTTAACATCACAGCTCATTTGAAAGTTGAGAAAAATGAAGGAAATTGTCGCAATTTTCACAAAGACCTTTGACTCAGCCTTAAATAGAGTTAAAATTAAGTTGCAGCAAACACCCCAGAACTTTAACTGAGCCTTTCAGTGATATCTCCCTTCTTTTTCCCTGAGTACCTATGATTAACAAACCTCCCATTTAACCTTTTTCCTCCAGCCGGTAACATAGCTAATGCTTGATTTTTACTCCATTAGTCAGCTGGTTTTCAAAATTTTGTTGATGTTGGTGGGTTTTCTTTTTTTAAAGGCACTATAGACATCCAATCTTGATAGTGAAAAAATAATTTCCCTAAGCCTCAAGTTAGCTTGTATGCCAGTTATGGCAAATGCTACTTTTTACTGAACTGACTCTTAGCATCTAGCATAGGTAGACAGCAGGTGCAATGAACCAAAGAAATGCCATATCTGATTGATTAGCCCTGGCTCCCTGGAGCGCCATATTGAGCAAGGCCCTAAGGCTCCATGAGACGGAGAGGGGCAGAGTTCTGTGATTGATTAGGAATGTCTACTATGGGCCTGTACTGAATGTTGACAATCACAGCATTTCATTTTTGTCATCCAAGGTCTAGTCAGATAAGCAGCAGTAGGGAACTGGGTTAAAGTCTACTTATTAGCAGCTGCTGAAAAAGTATGGACTTTTGGAGAACAAACAAGTTTCATATAACCTGAATTTTTACATAGAAAGATCAGCACCGTCTATATATCAAGTGAATATAACACCCTGTGGTAAATGGTGTCACAGGCAATAACGGGTTACTGAGAAGCAACTCATAAGAAATGTAGATGCATCAACTCCTACTAAGGCGTTGACACCACCATCAGTAAGAAATGATGACTTTCTTAGCAAATCTTCCTCTATGACCCACTTTAAATCTAACATAAACCAGGGCTCCTCATGGACAACACAATCCTCAAGTCTGTCAAAAAGATGAAAGGTAAAAGCAAACAGCAGTCTCTCTTCCTCGTCCAGTCAGAAAACCAAGCAACCAGAAGTGGAGCAAAACTCATCCTCTGTCCAGATGAAACCATTCTCCAACTGAACAAATCTCTACTCTCTTCATTTTTCAATGCAAGACTTAGAAGCAGTAATGAACTTCAAAACGCAACTATAATCAGAAATGCACTGACTTAACATTTTTTTCCAATAAACTATGTTCAGAGGGACCAAAAACTCATTGATATTTTAAAGTCAAAAGGCTAAATATTGCCTATTTTAACAAAGCTTTAGCTTTAGTTTATTTTCTAAGCTACCAAAAAAAAAAAAAAAAAAAAAAAGGAAAAGAAAAGAAAGAGCACACAGAAAAAAAGTAACCCTCCTTTAAAGAGAAAGTTAGCTCTGTGCTGCTTACAATTGCTTTCTGCCTCTGTCTCTCCCTCTGTTTGGCCCTTTCCGATTCCCGCTTCTCATATTCTTTCCGGTATTCTTCCCTCTTCAGCCTTTCGTGCTGATACGCCTCGTAGCTGTCATACCTGGGAAACATGACTTCATCATTAAATCAACCACCTCCATTTGTACAAGCAAAATAAATCAGAATCTGGGGCGGAAAGGAGGGATTTAGATGCTCTCTTGTCATCTAAAGGAGCGGGCACAAGGAGCCAGAGGCAAAGGACAGGCCTCATTACCTGGGCCTACGGCTGTAGGGCGATCTTGAACGTGATCTCACATATAAGGGAGAGTTTCTGTGTGTGCGATGTCTGTAGAGGCTTGATTCATAGTAGTAACAGGATCTGGGAGAGAGAAGAAAAACCAAAGGGACATTCACAACTGTCACTTACTCTGGGTTTATCAGCACTACTGGACATCCTTCGGAATACTTCACTACATAAACTAGCTTTTCCTTCCTAACTACTAGTGAGATTTTCTGGAGACAGTCTGTGATCAGCAAGTCAGCTCCGAGGCCTGAAAGTGATGTGTTCTCTCTGTGTGTCTCTTATTGATGTTAACACCGAACACCAGGTCTTGTACACTGTCAGCTTTATCTTGCATGGATCTCAACTATCCTGGCGCAAGGTAGTTCTACAGGTAATGGAAAAAGTTAGATGAACAAGTTTCTTACAAATTGCTCTTTTTGATCTGACTAGTTTAAGGCACTGTGCTCAAGGCTGAGTTATTTAAGCGAATATGGAGAAAAAGGAATATATAACGACATTGTTAGCTCCCACTGTACTGTGAATGTGGTGGCAAATGTGGGTTAGCTATGAGTTGGAATACTGTCTTTGAACTTCTGGGAAACACCTTAGGCATTGAGTAGGTTTTAACAGGGATTACCTTGAAGAAGATCTACTGCCTGGGGACCTTGATCTTGATCTGGAATATGGTGATCGGGAACATGACCTGTGTCGAGAAAAGGACCTTGAACGAGAGCGCATCCTTTGGGGTCTTTGAGAAAATAAGGATTTGGGTGACGACACAGAATCTCTACATGGAGAGTTAAAAGAAGAGCAGGAAGGCGACACATCAAACAATGAATAGGATTGCGTGCCATCCCAAGGGTAGCTCAGTTTATCACTTTCATCTTCGCTGTCATCAAACAGGCCATCCATGGCTAGTCCTGAATTTATAAACATAGGTAGTTTGGAGAACTGTTCATTACTGAAATCACTGTCCCTCAGTTCACTGGTCTTGTCTGCTTCGTCGTCAAAAACAGCTTGACTGGGATGACCGAAGTGCTTGTTCAGCTCAGCTCGGATTTCCTGGTCCTGGAGCTGTTTTCTGGTGCTGCAAGGAGAGAGCTGCTTGCTGGCCTCCAAAGCCTCTCTCAGGGAGCACTGGTCTGAATCTGTGGAAGAACAAATCTGCCCCTGCCAGGCAGAAGAGGCATCTTTATAGTCTAGTTGTCTAGAGTCTTGGAGCTCTTGTGATATATTGATAATTATTTCCGTTTTGGAATTAATGGACTGACAATAGTCATGGTCACCAAACAGCCGTAGGCTGGGCCGCTTAGTCTTCTTCTCCTCTTGTCCACTTCCGAGCACCGAGGATTTGCTGAGTTGTGCATACAACTCAGATTGCTCGGGACCCTTCTTGGTGGAGTTATTAACTTGGGTACCAGAAGACTCACTGTGCCGGGGCTTCTTTGATGGCGGTGGCACCACAGTCTTGCAAGAGGACTTGAGCTTTGGAGAAGCCCTGAAAGGGTTATCCTGGTTGGCTTTATGAGGAGGAGTTGTAGGTGGAGTTAGGCCTAAGGCAAAAAAAAAAAAAAAAATAGAGGAAAGAGAGAAAGAAAGAGACAAAGAGAGAGAAAAAAGAAAAGAGAAAAGAAACAGATAATGTTCTTAAATGACAAGACACATTTCCTAACTTTTCTAAGATTGCAGACAAAGATCACAACTGGTTGAAGAAGAAGAAAACTAAATTCATGACAAGACCTAAAAACCTGACTCATTTCCTAGGCCTCTGTCACCAATGAAAGATGAATGAACAATGCCAGGTAGCAGCAAGAGCTGTGGTTATTTTGTATTTCAAACACTATAGCTAACAAATTATCCTTCCCAGAAAACATGGCTGTGTCACCAATGGCCCCGCTAGCTTATGTGTCACCAATGCTAGAATTTTCAAGGGTATTGTATAGGCTGTCTGATGGAAAATTGACACAAGTGAACCTAGGAATCAGAGTGGCCTTGATGGCATCTGTTTGTAAAGAATCTTGCAGAGGATGCAAGCAACTCAGGGTAGTTGTTCAATCAAGAAAATCTAAACTTGGAGGCAATGAATTAAGCAATGGAGGAAAAAAAAAGAGGGAATGGCAGTAAATGTTTGGCAGAATGGGGAATGACACAGGCACTATCAAAATAAGTTCAGGAGAATCTGACAGCCAGGGCAATGCACGGAACTAGATTCACTCCACAACTTGACGCCAGTGATTCTTTGTCTCCACAGTTCATTAACTTAGTAAACCATGGCTAATGTAGGTATAATACATTCTTGTAAGCATAACTAATACATTCTGTCTAAAATATGGTTCTGCAACAGAAACCTAAGTGAACAGCAACAGTAAATATCACCATGCCAATGGACCATTTTATTTAGAGCACATAAGTGCGGGTGATGAGACGGAAGGATTGAAATGAATCCAAGCTTAGGCAACTAATTAAATAAGGAAGGAATAAAGGGAGAAAGAGGAACACCTGTCAGTCCTTGCCTTTTTTACTTTGCCACAGAAGGGCAGAATTTTCCACCAGAAGCCAAGGTGGGAAAGTCCGGAAAGCACAGTTGTTACCTCTAAGTTTTCTCCCGTCATACCAAGGAAGACTCACTGTGAAATGACTCCAGAGTCCAGGGGACTTTGAAAAAGGGCAGACTGGAGTTCAAATGACTTTATGCTTACAAGGGAACATTTTAGTTTACAATACACTTTCTATTTAGGAAGACGGGTGAACACTATTCAGCAAAAAGAGCTTCAAGTCTGCTAACAAGCCTGGGGTTAGACTTAAGGCAACTGCGGATTTCAAGGGGGAAAAAAAATCCTACCTTACTGGAAAAAAATAATATCAAGAACCAAGTAGGTCACAGGAAGCCACATGAAATTTTGATTCAGAAAGGAAAGGTGCTACCTCACTATCCTGGTTTTATTGCGGGTAGAAGAAATAGATTATTTCCCCAAAATTATATATTTTACCAGTACCATATTTGGTACTTTTTAATATTCATGGTTAATGTTACCTAACTAATGGAAGAAGAGGTATAAAATGCAAAGGGGTTTAACTTTGGAATTAAACCCTAGGGAGTTCAGAAAGAGAAATGCCAATTCAAAGAAAGAGGGATACTGCTCTTCCTCTATGCACACCAGAGTCTCACAGGAGCTTGCCTTGGTTAGCAGTCATTCTGTTGTAGTGTCCTTACTCCACAGCAGCCACGAGAGAGGTGACATCTTACTGAATGAAACACCTGTGCCACTGAGGTGCACTTCACTTTTCCTTCATCTTTCCTACAAGAATGTTTTTTACTCCATCTACAAAGTTTCTATATGATACACTATATAATATGATCAAATTTCCTTGCTCTCTCTCTCTCTCTCTCTCTTTCTCTGTCTCTCTCTCTCTCTCATTTTGTTTTCCTTCTATACTTTCCTTCTGTTCATACACACTGATTTCTATCACAGGCTGCCTTCAATTACCAATATGGAAAATTTAAAGGTACTGATTCCAAGGAAAAAAGTAGCAAGTTCTCAATTATTCCTCCTGGGTGGCTAAGATGCTTAAGAAATAATGATGAATATGCTCTTTTTGGTGAGCAAATACCAGTCAAATATACAAAATGATGCAGCCCTTGAATTGGAGGGAAAGGTATTCAGCATTCTTAACACTCAACTGCATGAATCTTTTCATGCCCACTCCGGTTTAGGGTGATTTTTATTTCTCCTAATAATTTACTGTTAGGCACAGGCACTTCACATAGTTCACACGTTGCTGCACATTCTCGCTTATCTCTTTTTGAATGTGAATCCTATCTTGTCTCTCCAAATGGATCATAAGCTCTTTAGTGGGATTTCACTGCGACTTATTTCTTCCAACATTATTTCACTGCTCATTTTTACTTTTATTTTTCTTGCTTCTCCTTTCATAATGGATCTCACATCTCTGCAGCCAAAGATCTACTTACACAGCTGGGCAAGTGTTTTCGAAGACCTGGCCCACGGACATGTGGAAAACCATGGCCTCTCTGCCTGTTGGACTCCCAAATATACCTGTTTTGACTGCCATTCTAGTTTTATAAAAAGAAACCCGAAACTTCAGAAACACCAAATTAGGCCACTATCAAAGAGAGATGAGTGCTAAAATTAACTCTGCTATCTAGGGATTTTAAATATAGAAATTCTTTTTAGTCTTGAAAATTCAAAACCCTTGTCCTAGTACCTAAGCTTATTATTGCTTAAATAACTGGTTCTCAAATTACTGTAGGAAGTGACCACATGCTTGATTGCACTTTCTTTGCATTAAAAACAAAGCATTTCCCCTCCGTCACAAATTAGATGATCTGGGACAACTAAGCAGACACAGTCACAAAGTACCTACTCTGTGCTGGATGGTATGGTACATCAGAGACTGATATGTTACTCCCAAGGACTTCATGATTCATTTTTATAAAAAGGCAAATCTTTCGAATTTAAAATAAGTATATGCTTATTTGCAGTTTTGCTTATTATCTATGGAAACACTCAGAGATGACCCAAATTGTACTGTAAGTGAAAATTAGCAGGGCTATAAATTTTAGCTGGCATCACTTGTTGAACCAGTTAAGTATCACTTGCTTATTGGACAACAGATACTTTGAGACTCATATGATGGGTAGGAGAAAGTAATTTAGATAATTTCCTGAACTTTTTACTCTTTTACCAAACATTTTTAATCCAAGAATATCAGTGCCAGTGTGAGAAATCTCACCGATGACAGGATTTTGTACACTGTGTGCTTAACTAAAAATCTATCACCAAACATAGTTGAGATACAAGACAAAACAAAACAAAAGTGCAGAGTATTTTTTTTTTCTCTTAACATAGTGTCAAACTTTTTTAAGAGCAGCTGATGGGACAGCTGATGCTTTACTGCCCCTGAATTAGTTGTATTTCTCTAACCTCGCCTCCTGTACCCACAATCTCTTCCCCGGTGGTAGCAAGGAGGTCAATATTCAATTCCTTAATACCGCCACCTTTGCTCATCTTCCCGCTAATCGCCAGACTCTCAATTTCATGCCCCAAGCCTAAATCAACAGAGCTAATGCCTCCCATAACCTCCGGATTATTTCCTGCGTGTTGATTTTCTAGAGAATGTGTACATTTTGGTGTTGACAGTACAAGGTATATTCCGTGCTCTCTCTTGAACTTAGCAGGTTTTGACAGATTTATGTGAGGACAGATGGCCATTACAGGCTGAAGGCTGACAAGAGGCAGTTCAGAGCATTGTTAACACACTTGCACAAACTCTCAGCAGTGCAGCTCTGTGCAGAATGTAATTCAGACTATAGCTTTTTTATTGCTGCCTATTTTCTTTTGTCAAAAGAGCCTGCTGTGCAGAGCAACAAATGGCTGCTATTACCCAGAATGTAATGGGTGTCAGACAAATCACGTAACACAAACAATCAAGAGTATGTAGGTCATATTTCAACAGAGCACAACCTTAGCAATATTTATGATTACTGCATTGAAATGTGCTCTATAATAAACAAGTACCTCTACATCACTCACACTTATGCACTTCTGCACAGCAAATCCAGGAGAAGTGGCACACACTCCAGAGTCATCTTTTTAAACAGCCCTTTTATTTAAAAAAAAAGTCAGAGACAAGTTTTGTTTTGGTTTTCATTATGTGCTATAAAGTGATTTTCTTCGAGGACTTCTCTTTGGGATTTGTTTAATTGAATGACTCTGATAGATGTTGAAGCTCCTGCTCTAGTTCTTGTGTTCCACTATCCATCCAACAACTTCAGCAGGACTTTTTACCTTTTTGTGCTATAGTTTATGGCATTTACAAAATCTACTGCTAACTCTGCAACTTTCTTTTGAGTTTATTTAACAGTGGAATTTTGCTTGTGTTCCACACCAATTCAGATAATTAAGGAAAAACATTGAAACATTTCTAATTTGCTTAAAAACTTACTAAAATGGGAAGACTGGGCAGAGAGAGGGATGCAACTTGTCCTTCTCACATATTTCAGGCCCCAAGGCCTTGGAGTGGGTGTCAGGAGTGCATAGGGAAGACCGATAATCAGAGGGCGCCACTGGCATCTCCATGCCAACTGTTCAAGTATCTAGATGATAAAGGCTCCTCTGCACTCCCCATGCCCCACCCCACTTTGCTAGGACTTTCTTGTGCTTTGCAAGATGCAGAGGGGCCCCCCAAGCCCCACAGGTACTCTGGCTGGTATCCATCACTGTTACTGGGAACACTTTGCCTTTCATCCACGAGCCATTTCTTATATCACCCCGACTGCTGGGGAGCATGCCTATCATACAGTAAAGCTTCAGAACATTCTTAGTCCATGGGCCTAACTCCCCAACCCTTTCTAATGGAAAATGAAGACAGTACAAATTGGCTCTTGTGTACCTTCTCACAGAGCTGTGCAGGGCACCTGCCATTGCAGGTGTCTGACACCAAAGCCTACAGCTGATGGGGGAAAGGAAATGGATTTGGTATCTTTGGCTTAAAGGATAGTACTCAAACCATAATGGTATAATATCCTTTCCACAACAGAAAACTGAGGAGTGTTGCATGGGAGGCAGCATAGTGTGAGGACCCAGAGTTCAATCATCTGTACTGAAAAGAAAAATGAAAAAAACTACAGAAAAAGAAGGAGAAGAAAAGAAAAGAAAAAAAAAAAGAATGAGATTGAAAACAGACAGTGAAGGATATAGTTGAAACATGAAAGAAACTCCTGACAATGAGTGTCACCCAACACTGGATGAGGCTGCAAAGGAAATTTGTTGGGTCTCCCTTTCTTGGATTCTTTCTGCCCAGGAATAGATGGCATGACCTGTCAAAATCACTTTCCAGTTCTCTGATGCTATGGTTTTGCCTTTTAAAGCAGCCAAATGCCACTTGTATTTACTTTGTTCTATTTTGTCTAAGATATGTCACATACAAAACAAATATATACTAAAAAGAGACATCAAATTTATGCTATTTGTGACAAATTCAGAAGACACAGTTTTAAAAAAATCTACCAAAAAGAAGTTATTAATTAATTGGTTAATAAGTGTGCTTTGACTGATTGCTGATTTAAATCATGAGAAAACACCAAGTGAAAATGACATCAAATGACATCTTCAATATGATTAAAATCATATAGAAAAATATTTACCAATAGGGGAAAAATTGCCGAGCCCCAGTTGTTTCAGGATGATGATGAAACTGCCGGTTATTTTGCTCTTCTTTGTTTCCTTAAGCATATGTAAAAGAGCTGTATTGCTTTTAAAATGTTTAAAGTAATAACAATAAAAACAATTGATATATATATATATATATATATATATATATATATATGAAATTTGGGGGACAAGCACTAAATTCCTTCATGTCTTGTGGTTAAAATAATCACCTTGTTGAACTTACATTACTTTGCCATTTCCATTTCAGAAACAACAACGATAAATATAAAAACAGTAGCACTCTGAAAAATCTCCATATGCAATAGATTTAAATGCCTTCTGCCAAAAGAGCATTCTCTTTCCTCTCATCTTGCTTTACTAACAGCTATTTTGAAATCAAATTAGTTTTTACACCTGTAAAAGAGAAGATTTTTTTTTTATCAGCCAAAATGAGCTAGTTTAGGACAATCACAAAGAAGTCAGACCAGCTGGCAATACCTAATAAAGCAAAATTCCTATCTCGTCCCTCCTGTCTCCCAAAGACGCTGCAGATGGGGCAGACACGTTATTCTGGAGGTCTTAGAATTTTGTTGACTCTGAACATTTCTTCTTAAATGTTTGGGAAATTTCACTAAAATTTGTGACAGTAAAGAAGAAGAATATTTCAGGAGCTCTGGGCAACAGCTTGATCCTTTTCCTCTGCTTCAAACAAACATATTAAGTATATACTGTAGAACAAGCATCAACAAATCAACAGTATGAATGCTGTTTCCACCCTCTACACTCCCTGCTGCACCTATGGCAGACATCACTAATTGATCATGACATTCCCACTGAGCATAGACTTGGCCTTAGAATCTTTCTCAGTACAATGCTCCTGGCAGCCAATACCAATCAATGACACTTGGCAAGTGAAATGAAACCTATTTAACATAACAGATGTCAACTACTATCTTTATAGTCAGGCTTTAGGAAAACAGACATACTCTCTAGTCAGACAGATGTACACTGAACCCAGAGTCCACTACAGAACTGGTGACAATGTCAAACTTTTCTCAATAACAAAATAGCCAGAAAGTAAAAAAAAGGAATATATGTAAAATGCCAATTATGGGGTGATTAATCACCAAAATTTGCAGTAAGAGAAGTAGTTGTTGAGATAATATGAGAGAGCTCTTTTCTCTGTTTTGATTTGCTAAATCCCATACCTACACCAAAAAGAGTATTGTAGTCTTACAGTCTCTCAATTTTTGCAGATTTACAGGAGGAGCGCCACAAAAACATAAGAAATAACTTCATATATGAGAACACCAGAGGACACAGCAACAAAATCGATATTAGGGAATTGAAAAAGACAACCAAAAGCTGAAAAGCTATGAAGGAAGGTACAATGGCCTCAATGGATAAATTTAACTGAGAATCAGTCATTAGATAGTCAACATTTATTACACACTTATACAATATGTTGGCAATCATGCTTTAGCTCATTTAACCCTCAGATGACTTAGAGAAATGCAAATGCTATCATTATAATGATCCTAACTCTTAGAGAAGTTGAGTAAATTCTTCAAAGCCTTATGCTAGATGAAAATAGACCCATATTTTGAACTTGAGTTTGTCGATCATAGAAACAAGGTGTTACATAGCTTCACTAAGATATGCTATCTACTCTTAAAAAGTCCTAAGAGTGTACTTTCACTTGAGGCTTTACTGCTTATAAAGTGTTTTAATTCAGGATGAATCACATACATCTGCCAATTTGTATGCAAAAGTTGTTGATTATTGGCAATACTGTTTATCAGTTTACATTTTATTCCTCTAAGCCAGACAGTAATTTTGTTTGTTAGTTATAAATAAGGCCTTAGAATTAAGAAAACTAAGGTTAAGAAGAAATCAAGGATACAGAAAAGAGACTTAGCAACAAAAAGAGTAAGGAAGGATGGAGTGTGTGGTCCATCTTGTAGTTCCTTATTAATTTAATTATCCATGCCAAGATCACTGTCATCTGAGCATCTTTTTGGTTTCCTGACTTTTTGTTTCTCTCCTTAAATAATTATATACTTTGATTTCCACTCCTAAGCATCAAAATCAGGTGTAAGTATTTTCCTCCCTTAAGACTTCCCAAGGCAGATTAGCCTATAGAGTTCAATTTCCTAAAAACTCCTTTCCATGAATCACCTATTTATTCAGTAGGGCAATGGTGTCACCTTCATGGTTTATTCAGTCTGTTTTTCCCAATCTTTAACATTGAAGCCATATTCCTGTCTTCCCTCTGAGAGCTCCTTTTCTCTCTTAGTGACTCTCCTGAGGTACAATCACTATTTGTCACATTGTCTACTCTCAAATAATATATATAACTGAAGATTTTTAAAGGAGATGAAGACCATAGATATCATATATTGCATAGCAATGTGTACCCAGAATGACTATCAAAAAATAATATTTTGCCCTTATCTTCTCCTTCTACTATCCTTAAAGTAGGTTCCAAACTTCACCTTTTAGACCCCTGCAGCATCCTCCTAGTTTCTTTTCATCTACTTGTTTTCCTATATTTCTAAGATACTCCTATGATGTCGTGCAATTTGACTGTACCTCATCTTCCCCAGGTTATACCGTCACAGTTATTACCATCTTGCACGATAAACCAAAGACCACTATCTACGCTCATATTTTGGGGTGGCCAAACAGTACATGCAATAAATATTTTTTTCTTTTCATGCTACTTGTTAATGTATCCTTTTCCCAATAGATTATAAGCAGATGCCTTAAATATGAAAATATTTATTTAGCACAAGCCATGGCCAAACACTATGTTCCCTGCTCTACTGATTAATCTCTATGTCTTACTCTTTCTGTACACAATCCAAGACCTAAAGTATTGCCAGCCAAGAGCAGGTACTAAAAATATATTGATAAAATTTTAATTCATCCAATAATATTTCAATAGTACTAAAAATAAAAGATTTTAGTAAGATAAATATTGATTCACTGGCAGATGTAAATCCATAGCAGAAAATTTTATACAGTCTTAGTGTTAACAAATGTTTCATCATAAATCTCTACTTACTTTTCAGTATATAGGCTGCTAACTGTAAAACTTAAAAAATAAATTATTTGAAATTAAATATATGGATTGAGGATGTGACTCAATGACAGAGCACTTGCCTAGCTTATGCCAGGACCTAGATTTTTGTTTCCCAAGCACCATCAAAATAAGTAAACTAAATAAATAAATAAATAAATGTATGCCAATCAGAAGAAATATTCAAACTTCTGCCACAAAGAAAATAAAAATAAGCACTTCTTTAGAATCCTATAAGCTTATCAATACAAGATCTACATATTAAATAACATACACATGTTTAGAAATTACAAAACCACTTTAAAAATGGAGATACCCATGTTACTAAAAATACATAGAAGACAAATAGACAATTAGTGCTAATAGGACTATAAACAGATCCCTTTTGGAGAGTAATATCTCAACATATAAACCAGATACCCCTAGATATTTATACCCTTATTTTTGGCATCAACGACTATTACGAATCTATTTGAAGACAGTAAATGAACAAAGATTTCCACTGCAATGCTAATTCAAAATAAAACATTATAAAACATTCTAGATATATAACAATAGGAATATGAGTAAATAAATTTTGGTATTCCTAGACAAACTAACACTACACAGTACTCTGAAAGCTAATAAACAGATTGAGATGACATAACATTCCCTATTAAAATGTTAACTGAAAAACTGGGGTAAAAGTTTATATATGTACTCACATATAGAATAATCACAGATATTTGAAAATACAGGTGAGAACAAGCTATGAATATCTTTACATAGTAAAACTGGGAATAATTTTTAACTAGTTTTTTTGACGTTTTTGTAGTAAACTTACAATATTTATAATCAGCAGATATTATTGTTATTGCTATTGAATGGAAAACTTGGCATTGGTAAATACAAGATATATTGTTTTCCACTCTTAAAATGAACTCAAGCCCAGAATAATCTGAACAATCTGCTACCAGATACTTTTCAGCTCAATTGTTAGTAAGAGGCGTAGTGGTGTATTTTCCCAAACAAGCTAATGTTCATTGCAACTGTTATTGATGCTCTATAAGATAGTAAAATTCTATGTAAATGAACAAAACATGACTATGAAAATTCCTTTATAAAAAATATAGTAAAGGTAGGTTGCTAAAAGAAATATTGTCACCTTCTCTATGGAGGGTGATATTACAAAACATTGGAGAAAACCACAAAAATGTAGGTAGACTTAGCATTAAGATTGCCATACAAATATTTTTAATTCTCTTCCTTCAAAGAACAACAGACAAAAAGGAGATACCATCTATCATATATTATTAGTATGATTTGTGTAAAAAAGATGAACGAATTCCCAGAAACCACACTTGAAATGAAGGTAAAAGATTCTATCCTACCAAAACTGTGAAATTCAAGGGTATATTTATACATTTTAAGCCAAAAGAAAATGATAAATTTTATATGCTTGAATGAAGTTTTTAAATCCACCAATTACTAGTCCTTCTTGATCCGACAAGAAAGCTTCTATTGCATTTGGTAAGTTCATGCAAAAGTTACTTCTACTCATATATATGCCATAATTTATTTAAGAAATCATGTCATGCATATGCTTAAAAGTGAGTATGTGTACATACATGTGTGTGAGAGAGCCTGCATATACACATACTGTTTCCATACCTTGAAATGAACTATTCTACTGCTTGACCAAATCACATGATCATGCAGTAGACTTTTCATAAGGAGTTAATTTAGCAAACTCAAAGTGTGAAATTAAACTTAGTCCCAATGACCATGGTGCATGTAAGCACCACGGTTCTGGTTGAAAGCATCTTTGTCCAACTTACTGTCCCTTTATTCTTATCAGGAATGGACCGGACCAAGGAATGTCTTGCACAGACAGCTTGAGATTGACTCCCTTCTGGGGTTCAAGTACCTAAACCTAAAGCACTTAGTATGAAAGTACTGTTTGCAACCAACTCCGAAGTTTGCCTAGGAGCTCTTCCATTAGTCTAACTCTCAAAGCGCTTTCTTTCTCGTGTTAAGCAGAGACTGGATATAGGAGTTCGGAAGTCACAAATGATGAAGGAAATTACTCTTGTTCACAAACATTTAAAAACCTTTTGCTTTGATGAATGGAAATATTTTCAGTTTTCTCCTTTGTTAGAAAGATATAAAAGTAATGACATATATAGGATAACATTATTCTATTAATTATGGCAGTTAGAAAATATTTCAAGTGAAGTATTGTTATTAGTAAACCTGAATGCTAATATTTGTTCCTTGCTTTGTAGCTCAGTGACCTTGTGCAAGATACTTAATACTTCTAAATTGTATTTCCTCATTTTAAAAATTAAAAAAACAACCAACATCTTCATGAGGTTGATGTGAAATCACCCAAAACCACTTACAAGCTTGGTAGATTTATTGAGTGAGCAATCAAAAGTATTCACTTCTTCCCTTAGAAATTTTGATGTTTTAACCCAAAACAGGGTTCTGTGAGGATACAAAGGGGAAAAAAATGCATCAGAAACTCTGACCCACCTCTGACACACAGTAAATGTATTCTCTTTAAAAACTACTTTTAATTCAGTACTTTTAACATAAGCAACTAAAAGTATTTAGAGATAAATTCTTATTCAATGATGTTGGTTCTGTTTTTCTTTTTCTTTCTCTTTCTTTCTTTTGTGTGTGTGTGTGTGTGTGTGTGTGTGTGTGTGTGTGTGTGTGTTTGTTTTTGTTTTTGTTTTTGGTACCGGGAATCAAACTCACAACCTTGCACTTGCCAGGAAGGCACTTGTGCAACTGAGCTATATCCCCAGACCCTAGCGTTCTGTTTTCCTATTGCATTGATTGCACACATTCTGTTATCTAAAATATATCACACACACACTTGTGTGCACACACACACACACACACACACACAAGTTCTCAGTGATTCATAAGGCTTACCTGCAGTTCCAGAGAGTTCCACACTTAAGGTTCGTTCAATAGTCTTGTTCTCAAATGGGGAACCCTTGGGGTCACTGGAAGATATGGCACATTTATAAAAACAAACTGAAATGGAGTTGCTGTAGCCAAATGTACTAGAACCCCCTTCCCTTCCTGAAAATGGTTGCATTTCTTAATACTTACTTTGGTGACTCTGGGGTCAGAGGAAGAGATAAAGTTGTTGGTTTGGCTAAAGGGAAAAAAAAGAAACTAAGTATGAAATATTGAGTGGTCTTTCTACTACAGTAAAGTTGGAAACAGGATCAGAAAACTGGAAGACTAAACTAAGGAAATCCCTAAATACTGGATCAAAGTTAGATAATAGTCCGTTATGCTAAAAGAAATTCCAAGCAACATTTGCATCAGTAAACTATCATTCAAAAATGCATACAAAAACAGAATTTTTCCAAAAATATACCATCCTGTTAAGGATACAAAATTTGCACCATACCATCAGAGGAAAATAATGTTTTCTGTTTTAATTTGGAATACAGTACACGGTTTGTTTAGACAAGAAAACAGCTGAGTAACTACGAGGCAACAGAACGTTATGAATATTCAGTTGATTTTACTCCTAAAATGTATAATTTTATATCTAGCCCCGAGAATAGGTTATTTCTGTGAGGCCAAAGCTCAAACATTAACCATTGTATTCACTGAAAATTAATGAAGAGATTGCAGTAAATTGTGGGCATTGACCCAGATGGTTTAAATAGAGTTCAACTTCCTAAATCTGCCAGACAACTAAAGTAAGATACGAAGTTTATCAGTTGAGAGATCTATAGACTTGTAGAAACAGCTCATTGCTTCCTTTTAGCCTTTCTTAAATCTCACTTTCTAAAAGAGATACAGAAACTCATGAAAGGAGATTCACAGTCTTCTCACTCCAATATTTCAATTCCTTCTTGTCAAATTTGCAAATGCAAGATTGAACAATAAAACAAAGGGTAAATGATGAGAAACATACTTGAGGTATACCTCCACATGATGTATGGATACAGGGATATGTTTATCTACAGAGATATGTGTATGTAGGTTTATGCCAATCGCTTTCTCACTAAATAACTACTTTCAGAAGATCAAAAGATAATTATTTATGTAATAAAAATTATAGAGTTGAAATCAAAAGTGCCTTTAAAATAACCTCTCTAATTTTATGGACAAAGAAATGAGACCTAAAGATGCCAAATGATGTTTGTGGGGCCATAAAACTTGTTACTTAGAGAGTTGGCCAACATAATGTTTCCTTTCTCCCATTATTAAAAGAAATTGCATTCAACAGACTTTAAAGTAAATTAATCATCCTCAGTAATTAAGGTCCTCTCAAATGTGAAATATTATTTATGTCCAAATTAGTCTGAAATTAGGTACTTTACTTAGATAAATACTATTTACATACTTAATCTGTAGGTTTAGATTTAGTTTTTAAACAATTGAATGGTATATTATCTATCCAATGTGCATCTAGAAATAGAAGACTCATGCTGTCTCCTACAAATTAGGTACATCGATTAATTAGCTTTCTCATATATACAGATAAATGAGCTGATTTTACATTAATTTTTAAGTATGTCTAATTTAATGAGCCTTTCTAAAGGAATGCATTTATGAAGGAACTTTACCCACTTTTATAGTGTTTAACTAATAATTAGAATAATTCATAAATGTTCCATAGGAAATATAACTAGATATAGAACTAAGTGCTATATCACACGATAAATGTACATTGAAAATCAAAAGCTGAATAATCAGGCATAGTGGTTTTTGCCTATAATGTAAGCACTCTAGGAGGCTGAGGCAGGATTACAAGTTTAAACCCAGCCTGGGCAATTTAGCAATTTTTGAGACCCTGGATCAAAATTCTTTCAAAAAATTTGAAAAGGACTGGGGATGTGTCTCAGTGCAAAGGCCTTGCATTCAATCTGCAGAGTTGGAAAAAAAGAAAGAAGGGAAGAAGGAAGAAAGAACGAAAGGAAGGAAGGGAAAAAAGAAAGAATGAAAGAAAGAAAGAAAGAAAAAGAAATAGGAAAATAAAAGTCCAGTTTTCAGCATATAGGGCAAGCTCTCTGAAAAGTAGAAAGACAACACCCAAAATTCTGATAGTTGGGTACAGGTAAGGCCAAGAGTGATGAGAGAAGAGGAATCAGCTGTGGCCGTATTTGGCACCAAGGGCACCACAGGCAAACAGGAAACCAGAGTCATAGGAAGCAGGCAGCCCTCAAACCACATTCAGGACTTAATTCCTGAACAAACTCAGGCTCACACGTTCCCTCTGGAAGTACACGGACTTGGGTTACTGGGAATTTAATGAACACTGTTCCTAGGACTGGTTGTCCAGAGACTGCTGGAATCCTTGAGGGCAGAAATTCATCTCTTTCACCAGCTCATGTTAATCATAGATAAATGCATTATGAAATGAATGAATAAACAAATGTGATAACAACATACACCAAAAATATCCTAAGGAATTGAAAAGTAAGTGACCCCACAATAGTACAGAAAGCACACATGAAATTCAATGAGAACAAATTACAGCACAGTAAGGAAGGGAACTTCAGAACATCACCCTCGTCCTTATCATCTCTGTTCATGTAATTTCTACTTTTTGATTTTGAATAATAACTTATACAATCTGTGTTGGGCACTTATTGGTTATTAATAACCTGCCACGTTGCCTTTCTTTTGGGCCTTTAATAACTACAGAGTGTTTTTTTCCTTTAATCAACAAGCTCTGTTCTAGGATAAGCTTTTTATGTCTTGCCATAGATATAAATGTTAAAAAAAAAAATCCATGTGTAGCTGTTCTTGCTTAGAGACTATATCCTCCAGGGGCCTATTTAATTTTTCACCACCATCATCTACAAAAGCTTACAGTAATATTTAGTGGTAAGCAGACTTTTAAGAAACCTCAAAATCCAAAAAGGACACTCGCTCCCCCCAGAAAATACAGAAATTTAGACCATGTGGTGCTGGGCTGAGTCCCATCACAGTGTCATGCATCTCAGGACTTTAAATTTAGCACCAGAAAATGAATACATGGCTCCCAGGAGAGGTAAAGAAAAGCCCAGTGATTTCTGGAGCAAGCCCAGTAAGCTGCCCTTTACCTGAAACCTTCAATTCCATGATCTCCTCAGCATGAGGGCACCTCAACTCCCAAAAGCTACCAGAGTTTTCATTTAGGAGCTAATATGAGCAAAGGCAATTTGGCCCATTTTGCTAAATACAGTCTCCCCAAACTGACAGAACGAGATGAATGATGAATTTGACATATCCACCAGGGAAAACTTAACTGAGGACCAATTTAGAATATTAAAGGAAAGTTCCCCCAAATTCTATGCTAATGGCGAGAGACTGACGAGGGAGAGGTATTCAAAACACTGGGAAAGAAAATACTTATTAAAAGCAGCAGCAACAACAGCATACCTGTATGAAATAATCATGGTTCAAAAGAGGGGCCAGGGGCTACCACTCTGCACCTAGAAGGAGCAGTTGGAGAAACAAAAGGAAAAAAAAGTGGATGTTTATAATTGCTATTTTAGAATACGCCTCCTTCCACCACAACATTATGGGTAGAAAGTGGAAGCTGGTATATTTTAAAGCAACAGTTACTTTCAACAAGCACTCTTTGGACCCCCTAGACTACAACATTTTCAGGGAGAAGAGCCAAAAAAGAAAAAAGAAAGAAAGAAAAGAAAATTATGACTTTGTCAAGAGAGATTTCCCCCAAATCTTCCCAATCTGCCTCAGAAGCATCAACCCTCTTGCAATATATGGGAATAATAAAAATCAACCCAGATGTTTCATTGAATCTAGGCAATATTTTTCATAGAAAGAGCAAAATATTCAGGAACTTTCAAATCCTTATGTACAAAATAAAAACTGTGAGCATACAAGTGGTCATAAAAAAGAATTCACTTAATTGTCAGGGGTGGCTGCATAAATGGTATTTACTACTTCTTAAGGTATAGAGAAAAAAAAATCTGTGGTGCCTCACTTTTTCCATTACTGGAAGCGAAAAAATAAAAACTCTTTAATGAATTGCCTAGCCCAACTTGCCCATAACTTCAATGATCCCAGCAGTTCAGGAAGTCCTATGAACTTCAAGGATGCTGAAATCCCTCCCCGCCCCCTATCCGCCCTCTGGCCAGATAAAACTTCAGGTGTCTTTCTGTGATCGTGATTTAAACTCCCATCGGGTGAATAGGACATAGTCAACCTGTGTCCAAGATGAATTTTCCTCCTCTATAATAAAGTGTGCTGAACTGTCCTTCCACAGAGAGAGACACTAATGGAATGGACTGTGTGTGCTTTCTCACCTCAACAGCAGAATTCTGGTCCCCAGCTTACCTTGTACATGTTGCGACTGCGATTGTGTGTGGGACTTCTTTTTGGAGGTGCATTTGTCTCTGCTGCTATTCCTGTTCTCTGTGGGTTTGGTGTGAGGAGGGTCATCATTTGTGGTCAGATACTTGAGAAGCTCTGAGCAGGGACGTCTTTGTGGCTTTTGCTGTTGACAAACGCTCTTCGCTTTATTGCTCCATGAATTCTCGGTCTTAAAACAAGGCATAAAGAAAGCTAAAATTAGTGAACTGAACCTTATCAGAATGGATATAGGTTTTTTGAAGAGATGAGATTTTCAGTGAAGTGTTCAGTCTAAGTGTACTAGATCTATGAGCTGTGAATAATTGTTTGCAGAACAAGGAAAGAAAATTACATTTAAAATTCCTAAATGACATTTATGCAGCTTTTTATTTCATTTCTCCTACATTTCAATGTTCCTACTCAGCAACATGTAACTAACAAGACCCTACAGCGCCTTTACTGTGAATAAAAAAAAAAAAGCTGGTTTAAACCTTAATTTACCACTGATTGCTGAAGCCCAGTATTCACAACTCTCTTAAGTACCCCTTAACGCTCCGTTTTCACTCACAGTGAATGGCAAGACAAACATTGTTTAATATAGCCTGCTAACCGAATTATGTCATTGCCAGCATTCTATCCAATTAATGGCAGAGACAGAGCTTTTGCAGTGATTCCACAGCAATCTTTCTTAGGTTAGACAGCTGGCAAAACAGCCATCCTGCATTTTAAAGTCGTTCATAGATAAGACCAGACTATCACCCATTCGATTGTAGCCCACGTTACTGCACATATTAATCAAACAGGCAAAGGATTGCACCCACTGGCACTTACACTGCAATTACCGAAAGATCAAACATATATGAACTCTTCCTGCTTTCGAGGAGTTCCGGTGTTGCTTTTGGAAACCCATTTCATAACCTGTCCCGCCATTAAGAGTAGCTACAGTATCTCAGTTGAATGAATGCATAGATAACTTTCATCTGCTTCACAGCTTCAAGCAAAAGCCCTTTGTCACTGTCCTCTCATATTAAAATGTTGATGCTTGTACCTTAACAACTGCAGGGTTTGTTCTGATCCTGTGATTGTGGTTTGCATGGTTCTGGGTACTGAGACCACTGCATTCATTATAACTCAGCTGAGTGTTTGCCGGTGCCAGTAAGAGCTTCTTAAGCTAGAAACACATAAAGGAAGGAGAATACAAGATGAGTTATGAATTTTCTAAGTGTTAGACTATGCCATTGAAATTTTAAACAAATTAACTTGTTGTAATGATAAAAATAATTCTATCGCTTTTTAATTATATCACACCTTACCACAAAGGAAACATTTTTAAAATAATAATAGTAAGTTTAGCATTACATTGTCAACTATGAAAGTATCTACTTTTCCTACATTTGAGACTTGGCATTGTCACTCTTAATATTTTATAATTTGTTTTAGATAAAACAAAGCAATCATTCTTAAAATGATCTCCAAATCACTGCTGCATGAATTGAGAAATGCTCCCTTGCTAACTGAGGAGTTGAAAACTGGATATGCGTTCTCCCTTCTGATACCAAAATAAATCAAATGTCAATAAGTAAAAGATTCCATGATGCTTTGAACCGTATTTCACATGCAACTATACAAATTTACTGATTCAAACATTATGTAGGAGAAAGCAGTGGCTACCACTGACTTCGGGATGGAAAGAAAGCCTTTAGAGAGTCCTATCACTTAGCTGTAACTTAAATGTGGGCAAAGCACTCTATTATTCCTTGACCTCTGTTTCTTCATTTGTCTAGATGACTCTCAAGGACTTCCCTGCCATGACACGCCAGATGTTTTTGAGTCGATGACGCCTCCCAATTGAACAAATGGTGTAAATGAAGATCATCAGATAGTAACATGAAGAAATTAGGATACTAAGCAAATGATACCAACTAATAGAGCAAGTAGAGAATAAATAAAAGGCAATTACTTCTGAAATATTCTCCACAAGACCAGAAACCTCAAAATAAAAAAAATTTAAAAAAAACACTTAAGATTTCCATATGTCTCTCTGTATTTTTTGTTTGTTTTTGTTTTTACTTTTAAACCTTAGAGATATGACAAAAACAACCTCCAAATGATGTGTCAAATTATACTATTAAAGCACTGATGATGGCATTCCATAATTTACACAGCATGCTCTTACATCAGATTTATGGAGAATGACAAATGGCTACCATAGATGAGAAGGTAAACTGTAGCTTAGAAATAATAAAATTCTGATCAAGCACCGTGTTGAGAAGAAACTTCACTCTTCATTGCCGACCATAAATTTAAGTAACTTAGGTTGCAAATGTACTATTATTTTTCAATCACCATAAAAATATGGATCCATAGATCCAAAGTCTTAAAATATTGTATACTCTCGTATCCATCAATTCTGTTTTTAGAATTGTAAGATAAAAATGCAAACATATCAATTATTACATAAGTCATGATAGTAAAAAAACAGCAGAAAAATAGCCTAGACATCCAAACATAAGGATTGCTTAATACATTGCAATATTTCCTTATAATACAATTTTATTCTGAATGACCACTAAAAATTATGCATATAGATAATATTTCACCCGCAGGTTCATGATCTCTCTTAAATCAAAAAGAGACTCCGATCATTTTACATTAGGGGTTTTTTTTGAAATCTTGGGTGAATTTTTGGCCTCTTCCTTCTAGCTACCTACTTTTTCTAAGTTTCCACCATGAAGAAAACACTAAGAAATAAAAGTACCACACATAAACAACAAAAGATAGTTTTCAAAATGAAGCAATACTTCGCAGAACTCTTAGCGATATTTTTTATACAGAGGGTCACAGGATTTGCAACTCTGAGTGTGCTTGGGGAAAAGTTTTGGCATTCGTCTAAATCAAAACTCCAAACCTTATTGCTACTACATCATACCCATGCCGCGGGTAGCCAGAGGCAGCTCAGTTTCCTGCTAAACAGTAGGAAGGGTTCTTACTAGAGACGGCTCTTCTGCCTCCTGAGGCGGAGGGGTGCCCTCAGGCATGGAGGAAGGACTGGCCTCGTTGTCAGTGGTCACGTCTCCATCTGTCAGTGCGTCAAATGAGGGCAATCCGTCTTCATCCACAGGGAGACTGTCCAGTGTCTCTGTGAGGACTGCTAGCAAGTTTGCTTCATTTTCTTCATCTATCTTCTGCAAAAACAGAAAAAAAAAAAAAAAAAAAAAAAAAACAGAAGAAGTGAGTTGACTCTGAGAGTTAGCTTACACTATTAATCAGCCTAAGCTGAACTCGTCTAAGCTAGTGAGTAAGTCGTATGTGAAATCTTCATAACCTATGCAAGGACCCCAAGATCATGTCTTACTCTAACTCCTAGCTCACTTAGGGTCTGAGTCACATAGTTAATGAGTAACTCTCCTGTGCCAGCCTCAGACTGCTGAGGTCTAAAATTTAGCAAAGCGTTAAGTCAATGGTTACTATTGCTGTAAATGATTCTGTCTTCTTCATAGCCATTTTCCACATGTTCATCTCTTCTTCCCCTAACTAAAAGAGAAGATTTAGAGACTCTCAGGGCTTAAAGGAATCTTAATCATCTTCTATTTAATCTTCATATATAGTGTTTAGGTCTCCTGTGCAGCATACCCCCTAAAATGTTTAGATACCTTCCCTTGGAACACCACTAGAAATTTAAGAGAATCTGCATACTTTTATAAATTCAGTTATAACCTCATCGTTGAACACTCCAAAATCATTTGTTTCTTTCCCTGACATCTCTTCCAACTTCAGTCATAAATCTCTATACCTGCCTATTGGATATCTCTACCTTATAATAGCTCCTTCATCTCCAAAACCTAAACTTTGGATATTTCACAACAAAACTGTTACTCAACTTGAATTCTTTAGTTTTACTAACAATTTTTATGAAAAGCTGGAACTTCCTCCATGCCAACATCATGCTAAGGGTTGATGAAGCAAAAAGAAATAAGACAAAACTCTATCCCTCCAAGAACCCTCTGGCAGAAAGAAGAACCTATAAACAATTCACTATGAATGACAATAATACTTTAATTACTCTACAAAAACATTCAGAGACTCAAACTAAGGCTTAGATGCCTTGTTAACAGGACAATGTATTTTGTTCTATGCACCTGGACAGTCAGTGCCAGTGTTTGGTACACAGTTTAGATACAGAGTCAGTGATTACTTGCTGAGTAATTCATTGATCTGCATTTATCACCAACAATGTATACCATGGAGATCGCTTTCTTTTCCTTCTTTTAGCACTTCACATTGTTTGCCCAATTTGACCTGCTTCCAAATTCTTTTCTTTGTTAAGTTCTGTATCCTATGACATTAGCAATATGGGCTAAATTATCCCACACAGACTCTATTACAAAATGCACCTAAGCTGCTGACATCTAATGAAGCCAGCGGTGCCCACACTGCTCTCTCTATAGCACTGAACTCCAGTTAATTGACCTGACAAAATTAAAAGAATCACAGAATAAGACAGCTAATCAGAAAATCAAATTGTATTATTAGAGAAATTAGGCAGGGCTTTATCACGTATACATTCTATTTTCACACAAAAATTGTTACCCTCATTACAGATCCATCTCTATGCAGGCGAAAAACTATAGATTTCTTTTCTTTGTGATTCAAGAGGCCAGAAAGGGCCATTTTTACTGACTAATAGTGGACTCTCGCTGGCATTTTTTACATTTGCATAATGCATTTCCATACTACTCCTGGATCTGAGATCCTGAGTCAACTAGATGGGACACACGTGGTGTGACAACGGGATGAAGGTGTGGGTTCTAATAAAGAAGAAAGTCCTAACCCGACGTGGGAGCCATTCATTTCAAAATGACACACTTACTTATATACATGGACCAGTTCATTAAATTCTAAACAGCACAACTGAGTAGTAAAAGCCTACTGAATCCCTCCAAGTTTCAATTCTTCTGCATCCTGTCCATGAAATCCTAATCACAAAAGTGAAAAAAGTTTCCCTTATTTTCTGCTCAGGGTCATAAACTGCAATCCAAAAATTTCAGTCACTCCCTCTCTGAGTTCCCCTACAGGTCAAAACAATAATTCAAGCTATTAAACTCTTCTGAATAAAACTGCATTGAAGTGAAATTTATATATTTTTAAAATTGCCTCAAAATCATGAGATTTGCATTACAATACATATTGTCATATTCTTCAATGAAACAATCTTTCAAAATACCTCAAATACCTACCCATGAGCACATATACATATTTTCAGTAAATCAGATATTTTTCATGTATCCCATTTTTCAAAACGGCTTCCCTCATTGAGGTCTAAAAACAGCTCAGAAAAAATAGTTATGAATGTTTACCAATAAATGAGTAATTTTGTTTACCCTGATTTAAATTTTGTGTTTGGCTTTCCAGGAATAGTACAAGCTGCTATTTGCTTTAAATCACATAACACAATAGCGCCTTCGTTCTATCCCTTATGTAAACAAACGAAGATAATTCCAATCAAGTCAAAATGACAAAGAACATTTAAATTAACTAGTTTTCTCCAATTTCTTTAATAAGCCTGAGTGAATGTATACCAAATACAATGGCAGAAATATTGGAGTTTGATAATGTCATAATTAATTTACAAGATCTGATTAAACCACCAACTACTTTAATTTTTCCTTTCTACAGGAACCACAATAGGAGGGAGATATTTGTGGGATGGGAGATTAGCATGGTGTGTGTATGTCCGTGTGTGTGTGTGTGTGTGTGTGTTGGAATGTATGGACACAAAGATATAGTATTCTACCAGCATGTTTCAATAGAGCTATATTCACCATTTACAATGTCCACATAAAATGATTATTAAATATTTTTAGCATCCCTTTATGTGAATAACTCAGAAAGGCTATAAAAGATCACATATTTTGAATCATGAAAAAAATATGAAATATTTTGTTTTCTTTAATCATGGAAGTCTGGGAAGAAAATTTGATTTTATTGGTGACACTTTTGTGTCAAAGCTCAACAAATATTTCTACATGTAAAGTTGAGTGGACACTGCCCCTCACTGTAGCAATTTCAATTAGTTTCATATGAGTTTCAACAATCACATGCCCCAGAGAAGGCAATGGATGTGACAAAGAGGACTCTGTTAAACAATTAATGTCACTTTCCATTATTGCTTCAGTCCCAATTTACAGAGCAAATAAATCAAAGTCGCTGCAGATGAAGCACACTGGTCTACGAACACATGTCTATTCACAAGTGACAGGGTATGGAAACACATTATTAATCAGTGAAATGACATTGCAAGATAACCTTTCAAAGACAGGACTCAGATACTGTTCTTTAATTGTTGAAATTATTGCTTTGCAAGAATACACTTCGTATGTTCATGTATGGTTAAAAAAAGAAAGGAAGGAAGGAGAGAGAGAGCAGAGAGAGAAAGAGGAGAGAGAGAGGGAGAGAGAGGGGAGAGGGAGGGGAGAGAGAGAGAGAGAGAGAGAGAGAGAGAGAGAGAGAGAGAGAGAGAGCACAGCCTAGAGGTTTAGAAGAAAGAGAAGAAAGATTCAGCTGTGTAGGAATCTACACAAACTGAGATCTGACTTGGAAGTGGAAGAAGGTAAAAGAAAATCAGCCATTCCCACTGTGGAGCTGATTCCCTACCAAGCAACATTTCCTACAGAGGTGGTGGTGGTGGTGGTGGTAGTGGTGGTGGGGTAAAAATGTTGGGGTCTCCCAACATAATGGAATGCTGTTACTATTTTTCGGACCTAAATAAAGTTCTGAGTGCCTGGTAAACTTCACTCTCCATGGTTTCTCCAGGAAGAAAGAAGACACAAACCCTCGTTCCAGGTGTAAAAAATTTCCAGGAACAGATAATACACAGGCATTTGTACTAACAACCCCAAATTCCTAAGCCGCACGATATCTTTAATAAAAGATATTTTAGAACAATTCATTTGGAGGCTTGTCACTGCCCTTTGGGTCTGCTGTGTCCTTGTGTGACCTGTACTAAGTGTGACACAATTCAAATTGCGCAGCTAAAAGAAGGTAGATGGTGCCCCTTCCCGTGCCCAGGATTACCTTGATATTGAAATTCTGGACCAGGTACGTGATATCTGGGCCTTTCCTTCTTTGTACTTTGTTGACAAAAAGACCTTCTGACTGGTTAAATGAAGTGAAGAAAACAGTGCTGTCAACTCACTGAAATGCACACTGCAGAGGGTGAACAAATTCACTAAATCAGGGGCAGAGGGACTCTAAGAGGATGCTGATAAACACCCGAAGGGAGAACCATAGAGTGAAGACTGCATGTGGTATCCCGAAAACTTCTAAATGCAGGCTATTATGGAAGGACCATGCCCTGCTTATGATAGTAATTTTTTTGCATCTTGTAGAATTGCAGTTACACTCTGTGTCCCCAGATTCTCACACTTGCTTGATCTCTGTTTGATAAAAATAGTTTAATAGCCATTTAATCACAGCTTCATTATCTTAGCTCTCTTAATGCGAATTAGGCCAGGAGAATACTTGCTCCCTCATTATTCAAATCACCAATAAGAAGGAAACAGAGGGGTCTTCTTATCATTCATTAATCAGTTTCAGTTTTTTGACTACTGTTCACTGAGAGATCGATCTATACGAGAGGTCGCTTGGCCTCTATTTTTTTCTATGCAAAATTTCACAATATTTTTGCCTAATTTACTTACGGACTTTTTCCACTCATTATTAATAGGATTTCAAAAAGAGTTAATAAAGCTTGAGAACACTTCAAGACAGTGCTCAAGAACTTCATTCTTTGAGCACGATCTACCACCAACTATTAGCTCAGAGCCAGCTTCCCCCAAATACCCAGCATGCCCTGGGCTTCCTCCTTGCCCCATCCTGCTGATTTGGAAACAGCTAATGAAGACAAAATTAACTTCTACTTTAAGTGAAGCCTAATTAGGAAGGGAAATCTGCTAGAGCAACATCTGGTAGTATATTCTGAAGCCAAATATAAATGACATTTTTGGATTATCCACCATTTTGGATTATTTGTTCCACTGGGCCCCACCAGGAGTTCAAATAACTAAATGGAGAAGCAACTTTTAGGATAACCTTAGGAGTTCAAATGAGGAATATGATTGATCATAGGTGTCCTTTTCCTGAATCTCCATACATAAAGCTCTGAACCTCATCCTATGTTTCATATATAAATTGACAAAAAGTGTTCACATGCAATTACATTTAATTGTATATGTTCAACTCAGAGGAAACAAAAATCAAAATAAAGAAAACTATTTTTTCCTGAAATGAAATTAAATGATAACAACCCAGAATAAACCACTGAAATAGAATTTGAGGCCCTTAGCTTTTTGTCCTTAAACTACTATAGTCAGGACTACCTAATCCCTAATCGTTTATTGTACATGTCCACCCTGAGTAGTCTGAGCCTTTGTAGAAGAGGCTGTTAAATATTTTGAACATCTTTTTTTTTTTTTTTTTTTTTGTGGCACCGGGGATCAAACTCGCAGCCTCACGCCTGCCAGACAGGCGCTTAAGTCACTGAGTCAAATTCCCAGCCCTAGTTTTGGAGGCAGGGTCGCACTATGTAGCTCAGACCGGCCTTGCGCTCGAGTTGTAGCCCAAGCCGGCCTCGAACTCACAACGCTCCACCTACCTCAGCCTCCCGAGTGCTGGGATTAAAGGCGTGCGCCACCACGCCCGGCTTGAACATCTTTTTTAAACAAGTTTTTCCCTCTCTCTTTATACTCTCTATAATCCATGATGATTTTTCTTGCTTCTCTTACAAGGAAGTGTGGTCCCTAACTAAGCACCTACCTCTCTTCTCCCACACTAACATAAAAGTGACTGGAGTCCAAACGTGGCAATACTGGAAGGTTCCTAGCTCCTGCCTCATTCAATAGAAGACCCTAAAATAATCTACTAATCCATACATGTAGCATATGGAATAGGATGCTTTGACTAAGGGATGGGCACTTGAAAGTAAAATTTTAAAACTGACTTAAGAAATCTCAAGCATATTTGTGTAATAGAAAGTAATTACCATAATAAAGACCACTTTACATCACACAGTATGAAATACTTTTGCATCTATTCATTTCTTACAAATGCCCCGAGAGCCCCCTTATTGCTATAAGTCCTGGTGGATGCTAAAGTTGCAGGAGTTTAAGATCTAGTAGAAAAGATACAAATTTTAATAGGATATCAAGCCATGGGCACAGAGATTACTTGCAATATCATGTGTGTATATGTATCTATACATATCTCCCCCCAGCATCCACAAGTTTATATATCAAGTACATATATTTAAAGCAGAATATGTGCACACTGTATATTTTAGTTCTCACATATTCAACTCTACTGTAGCTCACTATATAAAATCATATAATCAGTACATAAATTCTTCCAGTAATCCATTGTAACTGAAGAAAGCAACGATCAACAACTGAGGATAATTCCTGCAAAGACAAAATAAAAGGCATGTGGAAATACAAGCAAAACTGAAGAATTTTCTACACAGATATATTTAGATCTATGAGAATCCATTTAATTCCCATGAATGTGTATGCTCCTATTTAGGTAGGCATAAAATTTATATTTGCATCTGTACTTAGACTCCATGCTAACTTATTAGCTTACATTGCACATTCATGAGTTAATAAACATGTACCAAATATGTGAAATTTATTATCTGGAGGAGATATATGAGCCAAAGTATAAATAGAGGTTCAATAGAAAGACCTAAATAATCCTGGTTAGTGTAGACAAAATGAGCTATGGGGAGGTGTGCCAAAAAGATAATTTGTCCATTTCTCATATGAAAAACAGGAAGTCACTTAGTTGTGCCTAAAACAGGAGACTTAATAGACCTAAAAATAGCCATTGAGGCATTCCATTGATCCTCAAGTTTAAGGGAAAAACTAGGCATGAAGGAAAGAACTCAAGACCACAAGTCAGGAGAACGATCCTAGCTCTATGCCGCCCACCCCTGCCAGCCAGCTACGTGTCCTCCAATGGAAGCCCTCAATTCTCCGTCTGCTGTGCACATTCCAGAATGTAGGTCTGGCCGGCTCCTACAGGCTTCCCAATTTTCACCACTGTTTTTTGCCTACTCACCTCATACTACAATCCCAACACAGAAACTAAATGAATAGATAAACCTAATTTGTGTCTTGCTCCTCTTCTGATCCTCCTCTGATGAATTATTATGATTTTAAGAATATAAGCCCAAATCCTAATAGTGACCAAGTAGCCCGCATAATAATTCACTGAACTGTACACTTTTGAGAGCTAATCAACTCTTCAAAGCTTAACTGGAACTATCAGGCTACCTGCAGTATATGGCTGTCCTGCACTGGGACATCAGCCATCCATGCCATTGTCCATTCATCTGCTTAAATCCTTTCCAACCTCTCTTCATTCTCACTGGTGGATAAAATTGTCTGGCGTCCTCATGCCCTGAGACCTTTCTACTTCTGTCCATAGGGTCTTCTGTCTTTGGCCAGATGATCACTTGTATTCCCTTCATTTCCTCATGGTTTCAAATGCCATCTTCTCAGTGAGATCTTCCCAATATATTCGGTCTACTTGCCCTAACTTACTTTTCTTTTTGGCACTTATTTCTATAGCACAACATATATAATATATATGATACATGTGACAATATATATGACAAGATATATGATGTATGCATCATAGTGATTTCTTTTGTTCATTGATGATCACAAACAGAAACTTTGCTTGACCTGTTTGCTTATTGTTAACATACTTAATTGCAGAGCTGAGGCTGTAGCTCAGTTGTAGAGGGGCTGCTTAGCATGCATGTGTGAGGCCCTGGGTTTGATCCATAACCCTAGAAACCAAAACAAAATGAAACAAACAAAAAAGGACACTTGGCACAATAGTAAATGCTTATTTAAAAATGAAAAAGAACAACTAAAAAGTCCTAAGAGTTTACTGTCACTTTTATTTTTCTTTTGTTGTTTTCTCTGTTATCCTCACCTCCTCTTACCCCAGCATATTTCTGTTCTTAGCAATGTTTATTTTAGATTATGAGTTAAACTTAGCTTGCATTCATTTTGCATATGCCAGTTAATAGGCCAGGCAAGCAGCCAATATATTCTTAGTGGGAATTCTGAATTCTAATTCTGAAATTATCCCCTGGGCTCTGAAAATATAAAGCTAACTGTAATATTCATGTTTTTTATGAAATTTGGGTGGGTCTAGTAAAGGCAAAGATTAATCCATCCCAATTCTGTTGCTTGGGAGGATATTGAAAAACATCATCAAGTAGGCAATTTGTGCCCATCTTGGAAGAGCCAAGGAGGTTTTGTGATGAGAAAATCATGCCAGGCAAATTACTATCTTCCCATACTGGAGTCTCAGCTCACTAATCAATGGAAAGCAACTGATGTAGTTGATCAAGACTGGGATAAGCCCCTTCACCATGTAGTATGCTCATCCACAAGAAGGAAATACATTTTAATCTTAATCACAAGTTTTAAAACTGTGTTCTATGGAACCTAGGGCATGAATACCATTAGTACAGTTGCTGTAAGGAATTGATTGTGAATATTGTTCTGTACATTTTGAGTCTGTGTATAATTGTATTTAAATATCAACATAACTATTTTTTACAAAGCAATATGTTCACTCAAACGTGTTGCTTATTTTATCACGAACACAATCAAGATCAGTACTGCACAAATCAACAAAATAGAATCATTGTGTTAAACTCAGGAAAAAAAAAATCTTACAAAGTAAAAGTGAGAAGTTTAAAATCTAGAACCATTTGCAACTAGTCACTTTTATAAAATGGGATTTTCTCAATCCTTTTTGGTCAGAACAAAGTACAAAATAACCAGTTAATAAGATTGATCGTAAGATATTGATGATTATCTCAAACCAAACTTTAATTCTTTCCTGTTCATTTAAATAGTGTCATAATTCTCCTAGGTACATGTTATTTTAATTTAAAAATATTAAATAAGAATGTAATTTTATGGCATATTCCCAATGAGATCTGATCAACATTTATAATGAATATTTAAATCAAAAGTATTTATTGCAGTAAAATGCACATTGCCAGTAATCTCCCTTAAAATGCTCCACCTTGAATTGAACACCTTTATCCTATCCTCGTTGCCACTTTCTGAAGCAGTTCTCGAAGTCCTCTTGTGCAAGCATATTTAGTTACCTTGCTGTGGCTGCCTCAATGTCCTGAACTGGTTCAAAACATTCACCTTCCAGCATCATTTTGACTTTGGGGAAGATCCAAAAATCACAGTGTCAGGTATGGTGAATAAGGCGGATAAGGACACACTATAATGCTTTTACAAAATTATTCTCTGGGATGGAACTTGGCAGCAGCATTTACCATATTTTTTATCACATGTTATAAAGGCAATAATGAAAGAAGACCTCCCAGACTGCTTCAGAAAGTGGCAAGAAAAATGAGATAAATATATTTGAAGCAAGAGAGAGTACATCAAAGAGGATTAATGGCAATGTGTCTTTTACTGTAATAAACATTTTTGACTGTACGCTGCATATTTTGATGCCCCCTCATATGTCCCTGATGCTGTTAATTTCTAGATATCCATTATTTCATTTAAACTAACTACTAATGCTATTAGTCCCCCAAATCATATGGTTAATGACAGACAGAATTTGATATCAAACTAGGTAGGTCTGATAAAATATCGCTCTCACTCTCTTTCTTTACGCATGAAGAATTTATGGAAGAGATTATTAGAATAAAATAATAGTAAACGTGGATGTCTTCAAATTAGACCATGCAAAGTGACTTAAGAAGACACATCAGTTATATATCAACTGATAAAATCTAAGGTGGTAGATGCAGTTTTATCCCAGGCAGCAGAGTTGATCTTCTATGTAGAGGCAGTAGGTTGAAATTGCTTTTCAGTAGTTATTGCTGACCCACGTTACTTCATAGCCTATCTTTGGTTCCCCTGGGTGTAACTGGCTCTATTAGAACATTCTTCCCCTTTTCCTTCATTTGTTCACATCCTATACCCATCTCAAGGGCCACTTCAAGCATATTCTCTTCTACAAAGTATTCCCAACAAATTCATCTCATATTTATATCTCCAAGTGCTGAAATCCTTTATCCGAACGACCTTCATCCCTGGATGGAAACACACATCCCTGGGCCCCATTGCAAATCACTAAATCAAAATCATCAGGTCATAGCTTCTTAATTTCAGCACTATGACGATTTGAGTTAGATGATTCTTTGTTGTGGGGGCTGTCCTGTGCATTCTGGGGTGATTAACAACATCCCTGGTCTCTACCCATTAGATGCCAGTAGTACTGCCACAGTTAATGACAAAAATGTCTCCAGGTATTCCCTAATGTCACCTCGAGGCAAATAGCTCTTACTAGAGAATGACTGCCCTGGAGGAACAATCCAGGATTCTGCAATTCTGATTAGCAGCCCAAGTGACTCTACTAATCAACCAACTTTGGGTGATTTGCTGTTCTTTGGCTGCTGAGCAGTGTATAAATCAAGTTGAAACTTACAATTCCCTGTATGCTAGATTTATCCAATATAACACATGCACAATTCTGGGTCTTAATATTTTTATTTGTTTCATGTAAATTCTTATTCTCAGTATCTTAGATTAATGTGATTATATTCTTAAAAGATTATTCTTGCACCATGATTTTGTTTTGTTTTGCATTGTTTTGTTTTTGAGATAGGGTCTCACTTTGCAGCCCAGGTTGGCCTCAAACTCACAGCAATCATCCTGCCTCAGCCTCCCAAGTGCTGGAATTACAGGTGTGCACCATCACACCCAGAATTGCAGCATCATTCTTATGAATTTTCCTCTATGTAGTTTAACAGTGTTCTTAAACATCTAGATGAAGTGGTTTGGGTGTGGTTCATCTTCCTAAGGGCCCATGTGTGGGAAGTTTGCTCCCCAGTATGACCATGTTAAAAGGATATGGAATCTTTAGCAGATGGGCCCTAATAGCAGTCTGTAGGTCATTGGGGGCATGCCCAGAAGGGAGTAAGAGTGTTTTCCTAGGATCCTGTTTAGTTATTGTGAGACAGTTGCTAGAAAAGAGTGACCCTAACTCCTGAATCACTCTGGATGATTGTCTCACCATGTACTTTCTCCCTTTCATATGCACTCCCACCAGGACACCATCTACCTTGGGATTCAGCCCAGGAATGCCTCATCCCAGCCTAGTGCTAAGGTTGTTAGCATACCCTAAAAACTTCAAAAATCGTGAACTAAATTAATCTCATTTCTTTATATCCAGCCTTGGGTATTTCATTATAGCAATGGAAGACAGATTAATGCACTACATTTCTTAAGGGTTTTTACCACTTTTTTTATTGGTTACAGAATTTACTGCTTAGTGCTATTTTGGCAGCTCTCTACAGGCGCATAACATACTTTGGTCATTTTCACCCCCCAGTCAATCCCCTTGCCTAATTTGCTCCCCTAGTTTCACATTTCAGGGGGTTCAATGTGCATAATATATTTTGCTAATATCCACCCCCTCCTATTATTCACCCTAGACTATCAAGGCCTTATAATATCTTTATAGTCTTATGAAAGAGGAAACGAAAGAAAATATGGACTTTGATATTAAATTGCCGGATTTTGAAACTTGAGTTGAACACTTGCAGGGTATGTGACCTTCAGCAAGTCACTTAACGTCTCTAAGTCTCAGATTTCATATCTAAAAATTGTGTTATAAAACATACATTGTAGGATTTTCTGAGGGTCAGCTGAGCTAATCCATGCAAATGTCACAGTGTCTGATTACAGAAGTATGTTTGTTATTATTAATATTATCTTTTATTATCATCCCCATGCACTAAATTTAGTTCAAAAGAAGTAAAGCGAAATATGCCTTTCTTGAAAAATATTTCATAATGGAGGAAACACTTAATGCTGATTCTGAGACAGGGATAGGATGTGAGCAAATTTAGGGGAAAAGGAAAAATATTCTACACAATATAACTACACAATATGGAAATTGAAAGTGTGAAATCAAAATTATTAAATACATGAATGCTCAGAAATCCATACAGTTTGTATCAAGATCAGCATCGATTACTTACTTGGCAAGGTTGACACAGGGAGTGATAATCTCAAATCCATTCCATGTCCACATCCAACTGTGATATCTATTGTGACACACCCTTTACTTGTGCACAAGCATGCAGCCTTCATTTGCATGCATACTTACAAACATACATATGTATAGATATTATTGATTACATTTATCTTGGTACCTACTCTCTGCAAAGATTTATTCTTTAGAAACTGACATTTCATTCTGATATAGAGAAGTTGGGAAACTATAGACCAATAATTTTCCTTCAAATATAAATAGATGAATAGGTAGATCACATAGATAGATGTACAGGTTACAGAGACAGACAGAAATTATATAGCATGTGTAATACACTTCTATATTTGCAGGTGGAATATAAAATACGTAATTAAGGTCCATTAGTAACTCCAAACTTGTGTATGTGTGCATGTGAGTACGTCTATATCTGTGCGTCTGTGTGTCATATAGACAGAGATGACATTTCGAGCAGCAAGCCATAATAGCTGAAAAAGAAATGTCCTGGGCAGAGAAAAGAGCAAAAGTGAGTTTAAAGGTCATACAGGAACTTGGAATTAGTATGAAATTAATTTTTCATAGTTTACATTTAGGTATACATGGCAAAGGGGCATAGTCGAAATATTTCAGCAACACTACAAACAAGCACTAATCAGTTGAAACATCAGCAACAGAACTTCTGAAATAAAGCCATGGTAAGTAACTCATAGGTTTTATTATAGCAAATTAGCAGACTCTATTAACCGTAGACATAAGCAATATTTTTTAGGCTATGTAAGCAAGGTTTATAATATTTTCCTATTGCAACTAATAAATTCGCTACATGATAATATAGTTTCTGCCTAAAAGAAGTGCTTAGAAAGCATCATCATAAAGGTCAATGCTACTTGTTCATAAAGACTTAGCACCAGGAGATATGTGTAAAACTGTGCAGCTGCAGATCTCTGACACCTGGGTCTGTGCGGTACTGCAGGTTGGTTCCACTAAGATACAGGCAATGCTGAGTGCTCTGATTGCTGCAATATGCTGGCAATAGCACCAGAATGAGAAAATCATCTCAAGGTGGTTGGAAGCTATTCAGAGGCAAGGGTGTCCTTTCAGTGGGGCCATTTAGGGTAAAGGAAATCAAAGTGTGCTTCCTGGTAATCCTCTGTGCCTTCCCTGGCCCTTTTCCAGGAGAGTAGGAGCCATTTAGAGCCTGAGGTTGGACCTCAGATTCCTTGAACAACTCTCACGGAGTAGCCACTTGCCAATTAAATGCAGTATGAGGGGTTCATTTTCTCAGTGATTTTCTAAGACTTCTACATGCATTTAGGTTCCCTAAGAGACAAAATAAGTTCACAGTCTCCTAGGATTTAGAAACTGAGCTACTTTTAATGCCAGACTGAGTGCACCCTTCATGAGGAATCTTTAAATACTCTATGCTAGATGAGTGGTCAATGCAGACTCATTCATGATGATCTGTGATTTGTATGCAGATGTGGTGAACATACATAGTAAAACACCATGAGACATCAGATCAGACAAAGTGGTTGATAACACCAAAAATGGCATTTTTTAAATGTGAGTTTGATAATGGGATTTAAAAAGCACAGACCCCTGTAACAGGACCGGAAATGATGAGAGATGGGCAAATCAATCTGGACAAACATTTAAGAGTTACAGAAAAACAAAAGGAGAAAACAAATGATTTATTGACTTGTCACTTAATGACTAATATAATAACAGGATGTAGTAACATGGAAATTCTGAATAGTTACAGTTACAAAAAGTCAATTCATCTAGGGATATGATTTTGGAGATGAGAAGGCAAACATCCTTAAGGGTTAAACAGACTTTTCAATGTCTGTCATTTGCATATGTAAGTGTGCATTTGTTCTGGGCCAATGAGCTTTAGTTTGCTAATATACTATGTTGCTTCCCAGGAGAACAAAAGAAAATAATAGCAAAGTATTTTTTTCTTACACTTGCCATTTCCCTTCTATAAACCTTAGCATAGTTTAAAATGTCATAAATGTAAAATTCCAATACAGTAACTTCTAAATAAATAGTGAACTGTAATTATTAATTTTTAAATCTGTGTTTTCCAACATATCCTAAGACTCCTGGGAGTAGGAATCAGGATTCATGCATCAAAATGAGTGTCAAAAAATGTTAACAAATATTTATTGAGTACTTACTATAAAATAGGTACTCTTGACACTGGGGATATAGCAACAAACAAAACAATTAAAAATTCCCTGCCCTCAGAGAGCTTATTCTAGCAGGGGAAGAGAGATGACTGACAAAATAAATTACTATAAACATGATGAACAACTGTGAGAAATAAATGAATGGATAAAGCCATAAGAACTGTACTTGTAGTTAAAGAAAGCCAAACATTTTTTAAAAATCAGGTTTATTTACTAAAGCAGAATATGAATGTGAAATCTTTCTTAGAAAAGATTGCATACTGAGATAACTTAGAAGCACTTAAATCTTTAAAGCTGTTGAAAACATAATTAGTGGTACAAAAATTTGATTCAAAAAGTTTCCTGTTGACTATCTTTTATTTCAAAAAATGAAAGATGCCTACAAAGCAATAACTCCCAATGCTGGCTACATAATAGAATCATGTGTGTATTTTAAAAAGTGCTCTTGCTTGGACAGAATCTCTGGAGATGGGAATTAATATTTTAAAAGCTCCTCAGGTGGGATGTCCAGAGTAAGAGAGGAGTCCTTGGGGAAAAGTGAAAACACACGCTCTGATCCATTTCACAGGCTGAAGCAGAGAAGGCCTGCTGATCAGGGAGGACCAACTGACCCACTTTGAGAGATCCAGACTCCCTCATTTGTTCCATGAAACGTTTCCTCTCTTGAGATGCAGGTCTCCTCAGTTATCTACCCAGACCTTACTTTAGTACTTAGAAGTCGACTGAAGAGCACACTTTGGTGTAACAGGGACACCCACCAAGTAAGAGCTTCCTTACCATGGATACTAACATCACACTCATCCCTTTATTAAAAATGCCATCACAGACGTCACTACAGTTGCCTTTGAGCATAGGCTGGGCAAGTCATGAAAGCACATATGTAATAATAAAAAGACATCCAGGGAAATGCATATGTTGAAATGCTTTGCATCCATGAAAATAATGACATATGTATTTATTAAAATGAAGCATACCCATTCAGTATGATTAAGTCACTCAAGGAAGTAAGCAAATAGCATTTGTCAAACCCATGATCTACGTATATATGCCAAGAAACATTTGGTAAAAATAAATGTCAACATGTCCCAAGAGGTGAGACTTCAGAAGACTTTAATTTAAATCACTTTGCCTTCTTCTGATCTTTTAACACATAACATGTTTGTACTTACAAGTTTAAAACATTAAAGTAAAATTCAAGCAGTATGCTTGTGTTTGTAGCATGGGAGAAGAGGAGTCAGAGAAAACCTTAAGTGTGATTAAACAATTAACCAAAATCAGTTTAGGTCGACTCAACCTTATGGACCTGGCTTTCGGTTTATTTTCCTTAGGTCTCAATTTTCTCATCTGTAAAATGGTAATAGTTAAGTTTCCCATGGCTGTGCTAAAAGGTTGTTAGATGTAAGAAAAGCAAAATAACAAGCATTCTATTAAAACATAGTACTGCTAATCATGCATTTCCAATGAAACTGTTCAAAAACTTACTGAGTTTTTACTATACTTATATAGCTGAATATTTAAATATATTTCTCACAACACTTCCCAGCAGCAAAGTAGATTAGGGCAACCTGTAAAAGTCAGTATTAGTGTTTGTCTGAGATTTTCCATCAAAGCCATGGAAGCAGAAGCTGCACCACAAAGCCCTCCTGGTAACCTAGTCCAGAGTCCTTATGGCCCAAGTGAAATCAATGGTCACAGGGTTGAAACCATACCAGTGCTGCAATATCGGACGCTAACAGATTGGGATGGCCCTGGAGTTGATGCCTTCTCTGCCAGGCACAGCATGAAAACATCAGGCTTTAGCAATTAATAGCAAAAGATTTTAATGTCATTATAGCACCAATTCTTACTCAATTTGTTCCTGGAAGCACATGAAATATTCTTGAAAAATTAACACAGGGCATTTCATTTTTCTGCAGTTCCTGTAAATATTATGTGCACTGTGAATATTTTTTGCCCTAAAAGAATAGGATTAGAGTTTTAATTTTATCACATACTGGCTTATGTCTTTTGTGAAGGCATACTGAACCTACAGTGTCAGCACTATCAATTGTAAAAATAGAGATAGTTATTTCATTACATTGTGCTAAAAATTAAATGAGATATTGGGCATGAAACCAAAATAAATATTTCCTGCTATTTCTGTAGTGACATTCCTTATTAAAATAATTTTCTAAATGTTATACTGTCAGTTAAAGAGCAAAATTTAAGAAAAAACCCCAGGAAACTTTACTACATAAGAAATTAATCTATCCCGAAGATGATTCCTATCACCACCTTTATCAGTTGGGCTTAGAATATCTGATAAAAGGCTCTCAGGTATTGCTTTTGACTTGGAATAGCTGAATAAGGACAAAAACAACATTTTTACAAGCAATCAAGATCCAATGAGTCATGGTAAATATAAACAGAGGATATATATGAAAATTTATCAGTTCTCAGAGTTCATTGTGTCAAATATTACAGAAAAATAAAATTAAAAAAAGAAAATTTACTGCATTTGAAGATAGAAAAAGAAGCAAATTAATGTAGCTAATTTAAAAATAAGCCCAGTGAAAAAACAGTCTTTGGTAGGTATAGTAGACATTTTATTAAATTCTTTATAATATTGAAGAAAAGGTTGGTCATTATATACTGCATACATGCATTAAATTATAGTACTGTGCCTATATATATATATATATATATATATATATATATATAGTCTTGGTAAGAAAAAGAAAAAAGGCCATAATGCACATTTAAATTGCTTAGAGGTTATAGCCATGTGTCACCTGACTTTATTTACTCATTCCTTCTATAATTTGTTTGTAGATTTAGAAAATATTCTTGGGTACCAGGTATCTCCCTGTCCACGTGAAGCTTATAGCATCACAGCTAACCCATATTCACTGGTCTGCAAAGTGCTATAATTACTTATTATAGTGAATGAAGGTAGAAATAGCATAGACTAAAAAATAAAAGCATGGAGAAAAAGAAAAATGAGAAACAAAAAATGGAATTAGAAGTAAAATGGAAGAACCCATAATATTATTCTCACTTTTAGTTTGAAATGAAATACTCTCTTCGTATTATACTATTCTTTTCAGCTGTGAACTTCCGAAAATAATTACTGTCTTTGAAATATGAATTAAAGTTTTAATCACCACTCACAACTCTTCAACACCTCTTTATTTTTAAACATTGCCCACATTTTCTTTGGGATCTGGAACTATAATAAATCATTAGAAGGAAAACGAGATTTCTCTTTGCACTCCTGTGACGATCATCACAGTAATAACTGCCATAAAGGCCAAATAAAAACAACCACAATATTCCAGGGAACTAAAAAGTGGACTCCTGATTTGGCAGAAACCATCAATATGTGTAAGCACAAGAATGACAGCAAGAGACAACCACTGCCTGACTCAGAAGTGACACAACAAGTGACATGGTTTTTAATGAGTCCACTTTTAATCCTAAAAAATAAAATTGAACTCATTTCAAAATAAAGGCAAGAGAAGAAAAACATCTAGGTTGACAAAAAAAAGTGACAATGGCAGTCATGACCAAACTTGCTATGTACTAGGGATGTCGTTAAGTACAATTTCCTTTTAGCAACGTAATAGCTCTTCTGAAATGATTATTACGTCATCATTTTACAGAGGAGGAGACTGAGGCTTGAAGAGAATAAGTAACTCAAGGAGGTGACAGGTAATGAACATGAGACAGAGTGGGGATTTTTTTATCCAAGTTTCTCACTCCTAAAGAACCCCAACTTTTCCCAAGTACTTTTCCAGTGGCAGAATTACACTTTTGCAGGCATAAATTTAAACCTAATTGTTAATTTTATTTTCAAGATCTCTTTAGGAGACAAACAGAGCTCACTGAAGATTTTTCTAGAAAAAAAAGTCATATGTTTCATTGCTTCTAATGAGTTGTTGCAGTTCAGAAGTTTCATTACATTCTGACAATTAAGTTGCTAATAAACTGAAGAACTGTTAATTGACTTATCCATCTCACAGATTCAAGACCCAGCGAGCAACCTAGAACACAGTTTCCATCATTGGACCAAAAATCACTCAAAATTTGCAATCTTTTCAGTGATTAGATTTTATTTAGGTAAAAGCATATTGGTTGTATACTTGACATCACAAAGCTCTGGTTGGAAACACACACACACACACACACATCCTCATGCACATATTAGTAACAACATATTGTATAATGCTGCCGACTGTATTATCAAAACCAATGACAAGATATTGTTATGCTGGGGCCAAGGCAACGACTGTGGATCCAATATCAAAAATTTATGGTAATTGAAACCACAGAATCTTAGGAAATGCAGTCAATTTCATAGAGTACCAAAAGGTCACTCTATTCAATTTATACTGGAGGCTGAGCACAATATTGAAAAAAACATGTGAAAGCAAATGATCTTAACAATTGTCCAGAATTCAACAATTTACTGACTGCATCAGGTAATTTACTGATTACCAAATAGAGGCATTATCTGGGTTGGACCTTGTAGTTGGCTCACCAAGTTCTTGTGAAGAACTTAACACTGTGAATGCCTTGCTAAATATGTCAACATTACCATATTAACTGCTCTTTTCATGCTTCAGTAAGAGTGAACCTTTTTTCGTTCCATGTCCCACTAGTAACCATAAAAGTTCCCTGAAATTTTGCTGCCTTTGCAAACTTCTGCTATGTGTTTTGTTATACTGGGGCTATTTAAAAACAAGAACATTAAGTACATGGCGTTGGGTGCTTTTCAAACATTAATGTGCACCCAGCTCACCTGAAGGTGTTAAAATGAAGTTTCGGGGTTGGAAAGACTGAGTGCAGGCTGAGTCTAAGTCTTCAGTCAGCTCCTAGGAGATACTCAAGCCACTGATCTACGAATATGAGTTGAGCAGCAAGGTTCTAGTTTTCTTCAACAACTTAGCACAATTTCTCTGATACTTAGCTCCATCACACAGGGAAGAAAAGGTTTGTTGAATTACAATTTATTCCAACAAGAGAGGCATGCCACTACAATTTAAGTAAAGTCTTAGCTGTTTCTGTCATTCCAGTCACTTGGGCTCAGGTTGGAAACTCGAGGTCTGTTAGCCCAAAGTAGCCTAGACATCGGTTTGATTGGACTAATGTGGTCTTTGCCTACAAAACTTTTGTAGCCATTATTAGATGAGTTAATAATGAGTGCTGAACTAAACATTTCATCTAATACTTTTGCATTTTAGAAGTGAATTGAAGATCCGAACAGATGGAGTTTGAGGAGCAGCTGGTCACCTGCTCTAGGTCTCCGTGGTCTTCTCCATCCTCACAGAACTGACACTGAGTTTGAGCAACAACCTGCACTCAGTGCCCGTCCCTCCCAGTCATGTCACTCATGTGAAATCCTGCGGACTCACTCTTCAGTGCTGGTGTCGCTCTCTAATCTCATTTCCCTTCTCAAATTCTCTTCCCATTTTCCTATCTTCTCATTTTGGCATCTTTGATATAAAACACTTTTTCCTTTTCTTTTTATTTCTCCTTCCTAGTCTCAAGTTTTAAGATCTGTCTTGAGTTCTTCTGTCACAGGTGATATTGGTTAAACACACCGGCCTGACACTTTTAAAGTGTTAGTACATCATGCCATGCTTTATACTTCCCATATAAAGATGATTTTTTTTTACATTTCCATAGCATATTTTTTAAAGTTTTTGGTGCTGGGGATTAGAACAAGGCCCCCTGCAGTCTAAGCATCTGTGCAACAATGAGTCAAAATCCAGTCTCCACAAACACATTTTTATCAGTCTTAACCTATAAAGTGAAATAGATATGGAAAGATACATAGCCACAATAATCACATACATGTGTATGTGTGCGTGTGCACATAAATGTGCACCAGTCATTTCAGTTTCCAACTAGAGTGTCACAGCTCTCTTGGGGAATTTACAAAGCACTGTGGTATTCTCAGGCTAACAAGATGGTCTCCGTGAAATAATTATAATCAGAATTACTGGCTAATTTGATTCTGGAGCTATGGGAAATTTCGTTTTACCAGATTTTCTTTTCATAGAAGGTATTTGAAAGAAGTTTTTAAAATTAAAAATTTAGGATAAAATTAAGCATTTGGGATACTTGTTGTCTATATTAGAAGGGTTTCATTATAGAAAGCAAAGACAATCAAAATTTTTAAATACTTAAAGCTTTATAAGTTGACTAAAAGTGAGACTAGAAAGGGGATCATTTTTCAGGGAAAGGCACTCTCTCAAACATTTTTTAGAGCAAGGCAAGTGACAAATATGCAAACCAGAAAGATGACACAAAAACTAAGAATTAAGGTAGTATTTACTCCAGGATCGTTGTATTTTATCTCTTCTATTACAAGCAGCCAAGGAATTTGGATTTGTTAAAACAGGTAAAGAGAAAGCTTTCCTAGGTCATGTTTACTGTGTTGGCCCAGGTAAATGAAAAACACTTGAAGTGAGAAAATGTAACAGATAAATCTCAAATTTGGAGCCAGACATGTCTCCATGTCTGAACCTAATGAACTCAGCCACTATGAACTTGCACTGATGGAAATGAGGAAAGGTTCTGCACAAAATTCCTCAATGTACCTAAAATAATCCTTGCTTCTTTATATTCTCTCACCAAAAAGTATTAAGATAATAACTGCCTTGTGTCTTCTACCTAGAGAGAAATAAGATTACAAAATTATAAATTTAGTAAGATTATAAAAAAATTCAGAAAATGGTTTGATAAATCAATGCTTTTGTATTTTTGGAGCATCTTCCCTGCACAAATCACCATGTGGTAAAGCATGAGATGTCTAGAGAAGTTACCTAACGAGTAGCTAAGGGTGCAGGGTCTGAAGTCAGACTGCTGGGTCGGCACCCTTACTGTATCACAACTATAAATCATGCCTGAGGGAAGTTAGTCACATTCGCAGACTCAGTTTCCAACCCAAAGTGAAGACAATGATGAAATACCTGACTCACAGGTTGCTGCAAAGATCAAATGAATTAAAATACGTAAGTGCTTAGAATACTACTTGGCACAAAAGGGTCTTCAATAAATTTTCACTCTCATCAATGTTAGTTTTATTATCCTCAAAGAGTTTATAATCTAGTCAAGGAACTGAGACAGGAACAGTTAAAATATAGCAGACTACACAAGGCCAGGTGTAAATGACAAATGTCAGACTAGCTATCCAGATACTGAGTGTTAGTTCTGAGAAGGGAGAATCATTTTGAGTTTAAATAATGTTGCCAAGAATCCTTTAGGCAAGAGGCTGCTTATCAGGTTACAGGACTTTTAGTTATATTATTTTGATCATGGAAATCCTCTCAGAAACTATTTCGGAAAGGATTTCTCACATTTGGGTGTAGTGGGGCACCCAGGTTTTCCCTCTGATGTGGGGACAGAAGGTGCATCATAACTGTGTCTAGATTCTCATGAAACTTGATTATGAACCTATCTGAGTTATAAGAAATCTCTAAAAGTTTTCCTAGTCCACTTCCCATAACTGTGTTTAGCTGACCAACAGTCCTAACCATCAAACATTTCCACACACTTAGCAAAGAAACATAGCTTGTGAGAAGAAAAAAAAACTGTATAAATAAAGGTGCTTTTTGTCCCTTTTGCTGAATATAATCATTGTACTAAAATGTTTGGCTCAATGGCAAAGTTCACTTCTAACGATTATTTAGCAATGTGTATTTCCTGGGAAGGGCTTGCCATTTATCTTTGTATTCCAAGTATTAAATACAATGGTTGGAATAAGCAGACATTGGATATTCCCAAATGAATGAATGAACAAATATGAAGGAAAAAAGGAGAAGGAAATAAAGGAAAGGCTTTTTCTTCTTAAAACAAAATAAGTTAAAATATCTTACCTGCCTCTTTGAGTGGTCTTTACAGCCAAGCAGTTCTTACCCCTCATTGTGTTACTTACATTTGAACACTTGAGAAGTCAATTAACATTAATAATATTTAAAAACACTCATCTTAACTTGCAAATACTGGCCATTTAAAAATCACCTGCCAAAATATATACGAATTTCTGAGTAAATTGAGGCTCCTTTGGGTCAACCAAGTACCTACTCTGCTCAGAAAAATACCTGGTTTTGTGTTTTGCATAATGATGTACAGAAGTACTTTCAGGTTTATTTGGGCCTTGTTCTGCATTCATGCAATGTCTATCTAATAAGCATATATTATGCTTCAGACACTGAATTAAGTAACAGAACTAGTGAAAATCACATCCCAGACCCTTGAATAGTTCCCTACCCTGTAGGAGAATAAGGAACAGGCAGATTGAGAGATCATGGGGGAAAGTACAGCTGCTTCAGGGAACATAGCAGAGGTACTTAAGCTATTTCAGGGTGCTTGAGAACAGGATTTGGAAGAAGTGATATAGGAAAAGAAATGTGGTTGATAATAATGAATGAGGCATACGAAGTGGTGCATAAAATGATGTGTTACTTCAGAGCAAAATAATGCAACTTGCACTCACCCAGAAAAACTGAAGCTGTCACCAGACCTGCCATATAGTAGATATTCATTAAACAGTCAACAAAAAATGAACAATTACACTAGTGTTATATTATGGGAACCATCTGACATTTACTACTACCAGGTTTCCCCATCCTGAGCCAAAAGTAAATATGATATTTGGAAACTTGTCACCACAGTTATAATAGAAAACAAAACATTTATATGCCCTGCCTCTACCCCACAGAGCTCACACAACAAATATATTAGAGCTTACTGCCTTTCCAGAATGTGCTGCCACAACTGTAAAGAAAATCAAACAGCCGTTGCTGAAAATGCCAAATGTTAACTCAACTTTTGTAGCCAACGTTCCGAGCAAGGATTGTCTGTGCTGGTATTTTCGGTAGTGCAGGCCACACTTCCTGCTTCCCGGTTTCTGCTTACTAGGACTCATTAGTCATCGCAAACATCGTTGACTAAATGTGGTTCCCTTGCACATACAAATGTCTTTGCTCCTTGCTTCTCATCAGCCACAGGAGAGAGAGGCAGGGGCTGTGCTCAAAGCTGCAGGGCGCTCTGAGGAGTCACACTGTGGCTGCTTGTCTTCCCTCCAAAGGTTACATTTCGTGACAGAGATTAAACATCTTGCCCCTTTAGGATGGCTTTTGAAAATCATGCATTAATGATAGCCAGTCAAGCAAGTAGTCATAAGCACAGGGAAAGCTTAGACATTTCCCAGTAGCCTGTGTCTGGAGCTTCCCAATTTGATCATTTCTCCAACCAGTATTTCTTAGGTGCCTACCGTGTGCCAGAAATTATGCTGGGTGCGAGGCTCAGTGGCACACAAAACAGACCTTCTCCCTGCTAGCATGGAATTTCTCTAGAATGAATAACACATTGGCTCCAGGAAGTAGAAGCTCCTCTCTCCCCACAAGGTTGTCACAGAGGCTGGGTTCAGGTTGTTCGCAATCTCTCTCTCTGTCTCCCACTCTCTGGATGCTCAATCTTAACCAAAATTTTCATGCAGTTTGATTCCCAAGGACACTTTGGGTTTTACTGAACTACCCAGGAAGTTCAGGGTATTGCGTGTTACCATTTATTGACTACCAATTTAGTGCAAGCATTGAACTATGCACTTTCTTTACATTATTTCTATGTATATTATCTGAGAACTTAAAAAAATTGAAACTGCTAATGTCTCTTGGCAGAAACACATGAACGGTTTCTCAGGGACACCGAGTTTATGTCAGTATAGAATGCAATGTAACACATCCCTCCATATTCCCAAAGTCAGCACACTACCAGACTCACAAAATATGCATCACTGATGCTTTGTAAGTGTTTCTGGAGCTGCATGACAATATAAACAGGAGTGAATACGTGGTGACAAGTGCCCGGGTGATGCAGAGGCCAAAAGAAGGCGGGAAAAAGAAGTGCTTATCTGTGACAGACAGTGTCAGGACGGAGCTCCATAAAGCATATGCCTGCAGATATCCACACATATATGTTCAGATGAATATACAGTTACATATTTATATTTTCAAGGCAAAATGTAATTAAAGCTCAAGCATTAATTTCAGTTCATGGAATTTCAGACGACAACCACTGGGTGGTAGGATTCCCACTGTTTAGTTGGGAAAAAGAACCCCCACTCCTTTTCTTAATGTCAAGCATTTTGTGCTTACAAAATCTCCCATCCAAGTTTAAGTCCTCATAGCGATCACGGATTATTTCTTGATTGTCTGTCTGTAATAACTCCACAATTTCCTTTTACCGAATTTCCCTTCTCACTTAGATGCACACTGAGAGTCAAAGGATAGAAGGCTGTTTCTCCTTGTTTTCCTAGGGCTGGCACAAAACTCAGGGCAAACCTGTGACTTTTGAATCTTGACCAGAATCATCTAACAAGTCAGTTCACAGGGTCCATGTGGTTTTGTTGCCAAGCCAAGCTCAACAACCTCTCATCAGTTCCATCCACTACAAATACCCTTCTACCCTTCCCCTGGAGGAAACTAAAATGGATTCTTTTATTTTTATTGTTGTTGTTGTTGTATTGTTATTTCGATTTTGTTGTTCACAATCAAAGAACTCCAAACTCTGAATCCTAACTACTGTAGCTAAATATTGAATGACTTCCATAGGGAAAAAATGGCTCCTGAAAAAGTAAAGGTTTTTGTTACTATAACACTATCTTTTGTGGATACATTTATGGGAGAAAGTGCCATCACCCCCAGGTGTTAAGAGAGTCTGCACTTGTCTTTCTAAAAAGCAATGTATTGCAGACCGTCTCTGCTCTAGGCACTGTGCAAAGAACTTGCATTGCGGTATCTCACCTTGACCTAACAACATAAGTTCTGGGGGGCAAGAATTTGTACTCCCCTGCTCACTACTATGTACCTAGGAGACTTTCACACTTGGTAAGAGATCGCTAAAATTTTGGTGAATGAATAAATAAATTATGGGGCAGACAGTATTTTATATAGGAATAAATGCATCCATACCCTCATCTCAAGCAAATGATGGAGACAGGATTTCAAAGACTGGTTTTTTGTAACTGCAGAGTCTAATCTCCTAACCATCTTCCTACCACTCCTTCGGGTTGTAAGAATACAAAGAAGGAAGAGTTGTAGACCCTAGGGGGTTTGGCCAAGCGCCTCAAGGTCCTGGTTTCCTTCTTAAAGTAGAGATATGGCCTTGACTGGGTTTCTGAAAGATTAAGGTTGCCCTTTGTACATAGGGAAATGCCAAATTGAGATAATATGTTGAAAGTGGGAGTCTATTTAATGTTTAGAAAAACAGATTGAGAATCAGATTGCACCTTAGCCATTGCTAATGCATCAACAGGCAAACCTCTTAACTCTAAGACTCAGTTTCACACCAGAAAACATTTGAATTTTGAGAAAGACAGAATAAGTGAGATTGAATGGAATGGCTCTGTGATTTGAAATATAAATTAAGATATAAATATAATTGCATAAATATATATTAAGGTATAAATTCAATTTATAGTTTATAAGATAAATGAAATTGAAACATAATTTATGATATATACAAACTTACATAAATGAAAATATTTATAAATATAAACTAAGGTAATATACTAACTTTTTATACTAACACACTGCTCAAATGAATTATCAGCTCTGTAGAATTCTCAGGAAATAAGTAATACTCAAACATAATTTCATAAACCATTCTTCCTTGGGTTGCCTATGTTAAGTAGAGAAAGAAGTTATGCTTCAAATGCCAGTCCCAAGACAGGCCAAGCCCAGGTGCTTGGCTGAGGGATGATGCCAGCACATGCAGATGCGGAGGCCAAAGGGAGCCACTGCAGATGTGATCTTTGGCTGGTCCACTTAGCTCTAGTTTATTTAAATGTTTAAAGTACTGAGGAAAGGTACCTTTAGGACCTTCTAGCAATGGAAAGAGAAAGGGTAATTTCAATAAAGAAGGAAGAAAATTAGAAGGTTGTAAAAAGGAGTATTAACAACAACTCAATTGTGTGTAATAGAACACTAAAGGATAGTGCCCAGTCAATGAGAAAAAATTCGAATAGTAAAGAAAATTCAAGAAGACTGGTGACCTGACTAAGACTTTACGTATTAGATAATTAAAGACAGTTCTGGTATAACAATGGTCACGTGTGTGTGTGTGTGTGTGTGTGTGTGTGTGTGTGTGTAAATGGAGAGAAGTAGATCAAAGAATAAAAACTTGCAGTTATGTACAATGAAGAAGTCTAGAGATCTAATATAGCACATGAAGTCTATAGTTGATGCTATTGTGTACTCTGATTATTCTCATAGCACATTTTAGGTCCTTTTTACTACACCAAAGTAACTAGGAAAAGTAATGAATATATTGATTCATCTACAGTATTTCACTATGTATGTCAAAACACAATGTCGTGCAACTTAAATATGCACAATAAACACTTTTTAAAAATAAATAAATTATTTACTGTGCAGTGGAGCACACCTGTAATCCCAGCAGTCTAGGAGGCTGAGGAAGGAGGATCAAATCTTGAGTTCACTCTTGACAATTCAGTGACACTTAGAGAGATGCTGTCTCATACCGAATATACAAGAAAGGCTAGATACGTAACTTGGTGTGAAAGCCTAGGGTTCAATCCTTAATATTGTGAATTAATTAATTAATTAATTAATCGAAGTTGGATGACATCAAAGCAAGCACCATTAAACTCAAGAATGGGAGCATTACAAACAATATCACTACCTTATAATCCTTCAAACAAATAAATGAAAATATGAATATTTCAGGAAGTACAAAAGAGAAGAAATAGGTGAGAAATAATGGGAAAACTTTGAAAAGTCGAGGCAAGGAAATGTAAGGAAGCAGTAAGAAGATGGAGGCAGGAAGAAATAAAGGCCAGAATACAAACAATGGTTTTGCGGAATTAGCTACCACAGGCTTATATTCCGCCTGAAAAGACTGGATAATATTTGCCTCCTGATCATTTTTCCAGAAGCCCTGTAGGATGACCAGGCTCCCAGGAAAAACAATAATGCTAGGTATTACCAGGTGCATTCTTGGGTATTTATCTTCATCCAATCAGCAGTACAGCTGTTACCATAATACCCTGATCAATAGTGTGTTACCCAAACCAGAACACCATGACCTCTAAGGACAACATATTTCAAACTAAGGGCAAAGACACAGAAGAGCCCTTTCTCAGTGTACTGCAGTGGGAGCGGTTGTGAGCACTCTCATGTTTAGACAGCAATAAAACACTGTTTTGTAAACATAACCAGAAATCCAAACTGCGTACCATTTTATCCTAAACATCAATGCAAAAAACCTGTATTATTTGAACAAAAGAATGAATGAGCTGAAATGGAATTACTGACCCAGCTGAAGATTTTGACACAGTTGCCAGACCCAGCCCAGCAGCTGCTCAAAGGATCTTGTTATCCAGGTAATTTTCCCAGTCCTCTAAAACATGTCCAGCATGATTTAGTGTCACAAGTTAACCATCATCCATCCATCTATCCATCCATCCATTCATCCATCCATTTGCCAGCTAGCTCTTATTTTGGGGGAAAGAAAGTATATATAATTTTGAATCAGAATCTTAGGAATCATTAGGAAAACACAGAAACAAAAAGAAAAAACATCACCCCTGTTTAAAACCTATCTGATTAACAACATACAATTTTATAACATGTTTTATCTAGACTCTTCTTCTATGCAAGGTTTGCATACAAGAAAAAAATAACTAAGACATAGTTTCAATATTTAAAACAGAAGCAGAGAAAACCAAAATATTAAGAAAAAGTTCACAACTGACTCATGCTAAATAACTTATTGACCAGCAAGCAAAAGGGAATTATCAGGGGTAAGTGTAATTTGTGAAAACTTGTGGCAATTGGAAGAACTTGGAGGAATATGTATATTTTAAATTGCACTTTAAAGAGTTACACTACCCATTAAACTCAGTAGACTTCCAGACATATTCTACCATATTGAACTCACAAAGACATCCCAAGAGTTCAATAAAGGCCTTTAAAACTAAGTCTACAATGCATTATCAATACTTTGTAATTGTCTCCTTCTCAAGCAAACACCAACAAAAATCTTAGTCAACTATCAAGAGCATTCACAGTGGGGAAGAAAGTCTAACAGTTTCTAGCCTCACACTTTTAATATATACTTTTAAGGGTGCTCCTCTGCAAATAAAAATGTCTGCAGTTCTATGAAGAGTAGGCCATGAGCTTTCATCTGCCAGCTAGTCTGTGGCAGGAAGGATCGTGCTGATCTCTCCACTAAATCACACTACTTCTATTCGGACAGAATCAGGTGGCTCTGCTGGCTGTTTAGGTAGAGGTGGAATTAATTAGGGAACATTTCCTGAATCTGAGAGGTTTCTGTGATTTTAAAATTCAGGAGGCTTGAAAACAAGAAGACAGAAATAATTCTAGGCATTTGGAAAATGTGAAAAAGGCTGGAAGTAGGAGGGCACGAGAAGCTCGGTGCTTTGCTATGGTGGTATTAATTAAGAGGCAGCACAGGGAGAGGCTAAGACCTTAAACTGTGGAGTCAGGCAATCTGAGTTCTTCTGTTCTGTGACTTGATCCTGGGCAAGTTACTTACCTCAGCCTCACTTTCCAAACTGTAAAATGAGGTAACACCACCAAACCACGATGGTGATTATGAGAAGTTGATGATTTTTTAACTATCAAATTAAACTTTACAGAACTAACATTTTCATTTCACATTAAACATTGCTTTCCCATGTTGATTCCCACTGATGGACCCACAAAAATACCCCTGAAAGCTACTGTTACTGCAGACAAGAAGAAACTCGGTAGATTACTGACCTCATAGCAAAAGTGAAATGAATAGTGTTAGAATGTGGGACAAAGGGGAACCCAGACGCCTCTCATCCAGTGTATCTGCCAAACCAATAGTTCCTTTATGACGTCTTCCTCTCACACCCTCTGGTGACTATTCCAGAGCTTGGTTCCCATGGTATTTTGTCCCAGTGGAATCCGGCCTACATGCCTGACAATTCACAGGTTACCTTCTGTAAACTTCTTTGCTTCTTCTCTGGACCATACATATCCTCCCCCGATTCTCTTATTTTTTTCCACTCAGTTCCAGTTTTCCAAGTCACCCAACCTTGAAACCACAGCCTTTTATTCTTTTTTTCTTCACACCGTTTTCTATGATAAACATCTATATTGATTCTTTCTTTGCAAAGTCTCCCACATCCATCGCTGCCTTTTATTGTCACCATAACTGTCCTAATTCAAGCCCCATTACCTCAGGCTTGGAAACCACAATAGCTTCCCCATTGGACTTTCGCCTTCCATCTCTGCCAGAGGACCAACCTTTCCTCCATGTTTTCTCCAGATAGAAGTCCACAGTCTCTACCAAGCAGTACAATGGCTTCTCCCTGCTTGTGCTGATTTGACACTAATATTCTTCATGAAATTCACTTAACATGTCTGGGCCTCAGTTTCCTTCTCGTGGAATGAATGTATTAGATTGAATATCTCCTCCTGTTAATTCTGTGCTGTTCTAAAATTCCATTCACTTTCTAACTTCTCTTCTGTCCAATTAGATTAGTCGTTTCTTTTTTTTTTTTTTTTTTTTTTTTTTGCGGCACTGGGGATTGAACTCACAACCTCACACCTGCCAGGGCAGGCGCTTAAGGCACTGAGTCAAACTCCTGGCCCTGGTTTTTCGAGGCAGGGTTGCACTATGTAGCTCAGGCCGGCCTTGCGCTCGCGTTGTAGCCCAAGCTGGCCTCGAACCCACAACGCTCCGCCTACCTCAGCCTCCCGAGTGCTGGGTAGTCTTGTTTCTTAATCCTCTCTTAGACTTTCCTCATCATCTTGGCTTTGTTCATACCATTGCCATTATCCTATCCCATTTTTATTCTAGTACATACCATACATCCCTGCACACAGAAGGTGATAAGTATGTGCTAAGGTAACAAAGAAATAAAAGTTGATGTCTGATATACTCATGTATCCTCTTTGTCAATGGAAATCTCTCTCCATATAGAAAAGATCTATTCAGTGGCAACATCTGCCAGGCTGCCTTCCCTTTCTACCCCACCTTTTATGGGTCTCTGATCAATCCTAAGTTTCCAAGGGATCTGCTGATATCTCACCAGTGCCCACATACCTCTTCATGGAGCAGCAGTTTCTAATGGACATTGAGGGTAGAGGCTAGCTCTTTCATTCTTGTGTTCCATAGAGTACCTGGGTGAGGACTTTGACTATCCACATTTCTTCTATTGTGAGGTTGTGTCACATGAGGGAGCCTCGCCTCTTTGCTCAGCTGCACATCCCTCAAGGAAGATGATCCCGAAAGTCCACATATTTCATTAGTGTGTGCTGGAATTATAGGCACCCAACAGAAACTGCAAGACAACAGTTAATTTGCCACCAAGCCTGGTATGTATGGGAAGTGATTCCTTCATGTTAGTGGGGGACAACCCTGATGGAGGAGGGGGGAGGCTGTGATCTCCTAAATATGTACATGTCAGCAAGTTAGTAGATTCTGGTTGTTCACCAAACAACAAGTGAGAGTTCAGTACAGAGTCTATACAGAGAATAAAGGACAGAGAGACAGGCATAGTGACATAAAGCTTAGGGTTTGGGAGAAAAACAGCAAAGTGGCTTCTGATCCCTGGAAGCACACAAACAAGAAGTTAGGCAACCTGCTGTGCCCTGCGCTATGGCGTCAGCTTTGTGCTAAAGATTAACAGCCAGATTTAAAAGGGACTAAAGATCAGGCACAGCCTGCAAAGCACCAAACTCCTCCTGGCAGGAGACACAACTGCAGGGCAATGAGTGCCCCGAACCAACTGGTTCCCTCAGAAATAGGCACCTTGTGATAGCTGAACAGTCAACAAACATCTCAATCAAGCACATGCACCCACCGAGAGGGCTGCGCAGCTGGCCAGCGTTCTTGAGGCTTCCTGACAGAAAATACCGATTTCATCTCACTGACACCAAGGAGAAGCGGTGGGAACCAGGAAATTTGAGTTCTGGTTAAACACTAACTTCTAAATTCCTAATCTGTGGGAAGACAGAAACCATGCATAACCAAGGGTAGTTCCTGGCACTTAGCAGAGCCCCAATAAAATGTTTTATGAGAAGGCTGGTCAACTAGGTTGAATGAGACTCTGGAGAGAGAAGCCTTAGCCATGGGGTCCGGGACACAGTGGGATGTCTATAAATTGTTCAAAATTTCCTTGACCACTCTTCTATGGGTGCAAGTGTCTCATTTCTGCAGTTCAGGAGCAAGTCTGCTCAAGGACTGAGGTCATGTTAGACACATTTCTACCTCCTGCTGCACCCAGTCTAACACCTTGCAGATAATATGAGCTCAAGAAATAGTTGAGGATTGATTGTCTCACCAGCAGTGCGTAGCTGAAATCTATCCCATGGTAAACTGGCATTTGCAGTCTTCTAAACTGGGGTAGCCTTGTAAACCTGGGAATGATCTTCAACTTTGACGACAGCAGAATCGAGTCTCTAATGAATCGAGTGGAAGCTAATCCACTGTTAAGTGCTGTAATCCACACATGTGATTATGTCATTTAATCTCAGCCCACACCTATACCTGTACAGACATGCACACGCATGCGCACGCACACACAGATGGAAGGGGTGAACACTAAAGAACCCATCAAGTGGTTTGTAAACTCTATGTAGAGACACACAAGAATTGACAGAACAATACTCTCACAAAGGCTTGTTAATATGTAAGAAAGAAAGATAAGCCAGCCTAGTGTTTTGAAACTGCATTTTCTTTGCTTTCTGCTTTTAAATTACACACTGGAAAGTCACCGAGCAAAAAGCTTTAAGAAAACTTTCATTTGCTATGGTACAGCTCCCTGGCCCTTCTTTGCCTAAAAAAAATAAATAAATAAATCCCTGGCAACGTTTCTTTCTTCTCATAGACATTAATAATGATAGCTTGGACGGTAAAGATTTGGTTTTACTGAAGGTAATGGAGTAATGTTTATTTCCATTAGACTAGGCCTATAAAATCCTCTTTTTATAACCATGAGCCTACAATTTCAAAACAGCAAAGCTTGACATTTTGGTCTCTGACAGGCAACACTTAATATTAGGATGTTTTAAAAATCTATATGAAAAAAGCTCTTAATACAAGATAGGCTGAACATTTTCTCTGCAAATGGTTTGTTTTAGCTATCTCTCTTCCTCCCGGACGGACAAGGAAAATCAGACAGCTTATTGGCTTAGTTTGTTAGGCCAGGTTAAAGGGATGCAATACAGAAAGACTCTTAGAGGAGCTTACCCTAGGGCTAAAAATAGCAGGCACTAGAGAATTATCTTAAATACGACCAAACTTGCTCTGTACAGTGAATGCAGATAGCTGTAATATGTTTCCATTTTTGGTAATTTCAGAGTTTTTTTTCTTCTTTCTTTTTTTCTTTTCTTTTTTTTTTTCCAGTTTGTCATGCTGTAGCTGACTATTTAACTCATTTCTGATTCTATTTGTCACATTCGCTCTCAGAGATATTGCCTGGGGATGTTTGACTGAGGAATCCTTCACATTTAGCTGTGCTGCTTTTGTTAAAATCTAATGAGGTGCTGGACTGTCAGCAGCAGCACAATGTAGCCAAAACTTGTTCGAAGGCAAAATCACTGCAACATTTGATTAAAGACCTACTATGTGTAGCCTTTCTTCTGTCTGCCTCCAAATAGGTGAGGAGTGCAGTTTACAAGTAAGTAATCATTTTTCTGTTTTTCCCTTCTCCAGCAGACACGTCTTCACTGGTGACTTCATGACCCTTCATTTTCGTCTTGGCTGTAGAACTCATCCCTATATCTTATAGCAGTCTGTCTTCTTCACTAGACAAATGGCTCCAGAAGAGGAAATTCTGTGTCTTAGGTAGGCTGCACGCAATATATATCTGTATTAGAACACTGATAATAGTGCCCAGGATGTCATTCTTTGTCTTTAAATAGTTGATAAAGGGCTACATTTAAGCATGAGTGAAACCAATTTCTGTACTAGAGCATCCTGCATAAGAACACACTGAATTTTAACATCTAATTCATCCAAAAATCCTGAAATGGGAAGAATATTCTCCTCTAAGAGTATCTCAAGGCCTTTGCTAAAATGGTAAAGATGACTATGAATTCAGTTGTACTAGAGAAAATAGAAACATAAGATGAGAGAATTGTCTTCTTGCTAGCTTTGTACCATGGTTCCCATGATCACATAAAAGAAAGCAAGGCCAAAGACATTTTAACTTACTGAAATCCCAAATGCTAATTAATTCTTAATTAGCAAGCCTTCCCCATCCCAGAATCTATCACTGTACACCCTATGCTTTACTCTTTCAAGAAATCAGGTAACTATTGGACAATCATGGCCCAGTACACTTGTGCAATCATACAATCACTGGTCACAAGAGGCAAATTCTTTTCATGGTGACTGTCAATGAGAAAGGTACAATGATAACAAAATATTTGCAAAAATGTGAAGTCTAAAACCATTAAGTAGATCCAAACAGACCAGGAAATAAAAGTACAGTGCTGAGAAAAATTTGTTGGAAATCTGAGGTCTTCATTTCTATGAGTCCTCAGATAACAGATGGTGCCTTATACAAAGCTGAGATATTCGGGTGCTCTGGAATCCCAGAAAGGTACCTATTGTTCAGCCCCTCATTAAATTTGAGAAATTTCCCTCTTCTGTAGGGAAAGAAGAGAGAGAGCCTCTCAGGGGAGAGGAGAGAATGCTCTGTGTCCTTAGCAGTACTTTCATGTGCACACTTTGACTTAACATAGCTGGATGTCTCCCAAGCGCCATTGAAACCACCCATGTCATCATCTGAACAGCAAGTCTGCTCAGTGAGTTAGAAGGTAAGTTCCCAGCCATCCTGGCAGACACACAATGTACTGCTGTCACTGTTGGCTCTGTTTATAAACCACCTCTTGGAGAATATGTTCTCAGATCTTTGACATGTCTTATTTTTAGCCTTATTGGTCAGAATGGCTCGGAAGGTCACTTTATTCTCTCACTCTTCCTGAATTTGGTAGACCCACTGTAATCCCATCCATTAAAGAGAAACAGAGAGAGCCCCAATGTGTGTGGCACTGTGCAAGGCACTGAGGAAGTGAAGAGGTGCCAGCTTTTCCTCTTGTGGTTTATAATATAGCTTCGGGGATATAGTTAAAAGCTCCTATCTAGACATCTGTACCTCAATTCAAACTTTTAACAAATACAAAAGATACTCCTTTGCACGTGTGACAACAGTGATTCACTGTGTGCCAAAAAGGGCCACAGATATCCTCCTAAATTTAGGAACTTCATAGTTAATCCTGTGCCTGGTAAAGGCTCCAACTAAACAGAGACCAAAACAATCCGTCTTTAAAATAGCACTTTGTTACAAAGCCATTTATGGAAATGGTGTCTATGGAAAATTTCCTTTGGATTCTCCCTCCTTAAGACTTCTTCCCAATGGCACTCAAAGGAGGGCTAATTTAATTCCTGATAACCCTCGACTGCTCATCATCCTCCATTCCTGCCTCTGCATTTAATTTGCATTGATGCTCTCCTTTCTGCTGCTTGGCTCCATGGAGGGCACAGAGATGGCAGGGCAGCCTGCCTTGCACACAGCCTGGAAGCAGCTTTTATGCCACTGGATGAAAGGTCGGGCTGAAAGGCCTGGTGCTGGTACAATTAATCTGGTCACTCAGGGACCATCTACTGGTTCAAGAATAGCTCGCAGGTGAGTGATGGACAGGGTCATGGCTGCATGACTGCATCAGGGGCTATTATGACAGCCATAAAGAGAAAGGGAAAAATTGAACAAGGGGAAGAATGACTCCTAGAAGGGACATGAAGAGAGACACAAATGCCTTTGTACAAAGGATAAGCATGAGAAATTGCCAGGGGAGCTGGATGGCTTACAGTGGTCGGGGAGGACACCACTCTTTGAAATTGCCAAAGTTTGAATATTAATAAGACATCATGGCCTCACCAAGGCTCAGGGTCCATATAGAGAAGCTCAAGCTGTCCACTTTCAGGTGCAAAGGTACCAGTGCCAGGCAGAAGAGTTTGATACAAAACATAAAACTAGAGGATTCCCTGAATTTCTAGAGAGAAATTAGACTTAGGAAAGTCAGTCTTGTGCACTAACTTGAAATATTTTATCCAAAACCAAGTAGCATATTGTAATGATTGCTTTGCAAACCCTAGGGTTGGTGATTTATTTACAAGAGTCTCTGCACAAAATGGGAAAAATAAAGGGGAGGAATTACTTTTAGCACAGATATTTTAATTTAGCATGCCCCAGATGGATATAGACAAGAGATCACACATTATTGGAGTGATGATTTATTTGGGGACTGCATAGGATAAAGATGAAACACAGAAGGGACGTACATAGTGGCAAAATCACTCTAAAGGAATGCAGGGAATTACTTAATGATAATTTTTCTGAGTTATACTTTCTTCCTCAATCTCCTTGTACCAAAAGAGTGTTACAATTGACAAGAGGAAAAAATCAGCAGTCTCTATTGCAAGCAATTTTAACATTCATGCTTTTTAAAGGAGGAAGTCTAACATTATAAAGTGAAATTCAATGTTCCATGGAGGATTCTCTTATTTACCATGCACAGCTATGTGGGAAACACAGGATAATATCAAGACTCCATGAAAATATTTTAGAACTAAAACCATGTATGTATGTTTGCATATATGCCTTATTTATCTCTCACATCATCAGGCATTAACCCATTTAGGCACTTGTAGAGATAAATCAAAGAATTTGATTTGTTTAAACTCCAAACTTTTTATTACAGCATTTTGATGAAAAGATTTCAATATCACTTACTGTTTTTTCCATCTTAAAAATTATGGAAATTGATTTTTATAGCATTGTGTACTATTACAAAATAACTGTATGGAGCTACTGAGAAACACAGGGCTATTTTTCCTCAAACTAAATGGCCCCAGATATTCACATTTGGCATGTTCGTTGCATTTTCTTAGGTTTTAGTCTAATCTTTTGGTCAGTTCTTAAGTCTTCCTATAGTCTCCTTGTCTTTACCTTCTTGTTAACTTTTTAAATCATTTATTCTTAAATCCTATGTGCTCAAAAAGGAGATAACTAGATTCATTTAAATTGCTAGTTAAATAATAGGAAGGAAATGCTAGATGAGAACTACAGGCTTATCTGATAAGAAAATGCATTAAATACGAAGGAATCTTTTTGAATGTAGCAAGGCTTCTCAAAAACATCTTTATAAAATAGGTTGTTTCCCAGTTCTGTTTCACAGAATTAATAGTACTAAGTTGATAATGACCAGAGAAATGAGATCCTCTCATATGAATTATAAAAAATACCCACTGTGATTAAGTAAAACATGCATCCTACCTATGAAACATCTATCTTCTCTTTCAACTACGGAATATGTAACTGGAAACAAAAATAAGCCAGTGACTCAAGGAGAAAAAGTGGGGTTCGTGGTTTGTTTTTCTGCACCACCAAAGCAGCAAGGCGGTCACACAGTCCTGTAAGAGAGTCCCATCCCTTCTGCTGACTCAGAAAAGAAATACATTTGCCATTCAAAGACGAATTAAACAGGGCAGGGTGTGCACTACGTGGGTTCACAGATTCAGTTATCTGCCAAGACCAGGCAACATTTAGTTACCTCCAAATGCATCTAAACACAGAGAATTCTTTGGCTGTGTGTGGACAGAATATCTTTGGCAAAATTTTCAGTCTGAACAAATACTGCAAAGCAGTCCAGACTAGATCTATCCCGAAAGAAATTGACACAAATTCCTTTAGGACAGGGGCAGCCACCTCAGCTACATTGCTGGGATTGCAGGTGATAGGATTAAAGGAGCTAGACAGTGGCATTGTGACCTAATGTAACTCTCAAATCTGCTGCACGCAGAGCCTTGGAATTGGGGACTGGCGGGGGAAAGAAGCCATTTATCCTGCGGCAACACAGGATTCCCGTTCCCAGGCATTGGCCAGATTCTTCTCCGGTGGGAATGGGAGATGAGCCTGCCCATCGGGCAGTACTCGCTCACAGAAAAGTCCAGATTGAATTATGCAGCCCCAAGGAGAGCAGGGTGTCCCTGCTAAGCATGGGCTGGCAAGACACAAGAGAGTCCTAACATGAGAACATTTCTGGCCAGAATCTGAGTTGGCAAAGAACTGTGCCTGGAACACAGACGCTCCAGCTTCACATAGGAGCAGATGAGATGACACCCAGGGAAGTTAATATCCTTAGGCCAAGAGCCCATGGAAAAACCAAGGACATTCCTATAGTAGAGGCAGTTTTTCCCTAGGCAGGAATCATTCAAATGTAGAAATACACTTCTTTGAAAGGACTAAGGGAAAGAGATTTAGGTTAGAGTATTACAGGTATTTGAAAGGAATCTAATTGCATAGGGGCCCCACTAGGAGTGTAATGCTTGATTCCTGTGAGAGAGAGAAAAGGGCTGAGCATCATTCTTCCTGCCATGCTTCTGCTGGGGTTCTGGAAAGCCCCTGGAGAGCAGTACCCTGAAAGGCAGTGAAATATCAGATCCAGAAAAAGGGTCCAAAAGAGAGAAAAGCCACACATAACAGGGTGTCTCTTATAGGCCAGCAGCATGTCAGCCCTTCCAGCTGGAATGAAATACCATTCCCAGAGAGAAAGGTCAATGCACCTAAAATGGGACAAAATGGTTTCTCATCCATTGAAGCCCCACACATGTTGCCAGGGGTGGAGCATTCTGGACACATTAGCCTCACTCACCAGTTAAAGAACTTTCTACTCACAGTCTGACTTCCTCTTGATTTCCCTCAGTAATTCCAATGAGCAAACTCTTGTTTTACTCAATGCACTACATGTAAGACACCATAAAACCCAGCTGGACCACTTTCTTCCCAGATATTCTGTGCCACTGCCTTGAATTCACTGGACCCTGTGTCTGTGATTGGGAAAAAGGATCTCTCTTGCTAGGAGAAAGGTACTCCAGTAAAATTCCACTGCAGGGAGAAGATAACACGTGCAAGAAGAGCAGAATTTATTTGTTAGTGATGACCAGGATAACAGGCAAGTGAGGAAAGTCCTTGCATTGCTTCCTCTGTCAGAGAGCTTATCTCCCTTGAATTTAAAGGCCTGTCTTCATCACTAGCCATGAGCTTCACGGAGCCAGGGACTGAGTTTCCTGTTAACCATTCTATCTCCAGTAATTGCTAAGTAACTAAGCATGTTCATGATTGATAGTAATTAATGTGTGCTAAGTGGGTAAATGAACCAGTGAGAGAATAGAGAACTTTTTAAAATCCACAAGCACAAGAAAATGTGCAAATGTGAAAAGTGATAGAAGCCAGGAGCTTAGCCAAGGAAAAGTCTCCTCTATGAGAAAATGTGGGCACCCATATTCTAAGTAATACAGGATGAAAAGAACAATGTGGGTAACAATCCTCAGTAATATCTGCATAGTGCTTTAGAAAAGCCAAAGCCCTTGAGGTTAGCAACTTAACCAGGTAAGTCAAAATGATTGCAGACATGGGTTGCAATGCCTTCTTGTCTCCAGGCCATTTAAAGAAAGATGGGCAGAGGTGAACACATTTAAGAATATCTCAAAAGGGGAAAAAGTTCCTTGCATCAGTTTCTACTCATGCCTCTAGTGCAGAAATATCAGCTCCCTGTGGAAACTGGTCTCTGAGCTGTTCCCTAGCCTGGTGAGTATATTTTACTCTTCTTGTCCCATTTCAGCAAATGGCAAATCTGGTTTGATAATTTCTTCGCTGCCTCTTTCTAAATTTTATATCTCAGGAAAGTTTGAACAAAGTGTCTGACTGTCACTATTTCCTAATGCTCTCGCAATGAATTAAGAGTTAACTGGGGTGCAAAGGCAAGGAGAAAGCTTGCCAGATATAGTTAGAGAATTTCATGACAATTAGCACTGATTTGCATTACAAGAATAGAAAAAAAAATTGCTCTAAAGGAAAGTTTAAAAAAAAAAAACCTACATACTCTCACACAACCCTGCAAAAGAATCCAAAACCTGGCTTAAAATGATGCCATTGGATGACAGATTAAAACGCACCAAATTAACCAATTAGCATTCACCCAAGAAAAACTGGTGCCTGGGAGTGGGCGAAGAAAGGAAGTCATCAACAGGAATATCAACTTTACAATAGCCCGGACTGTTTATCTACCCACAGCAAGTGCTACCTCCCCACATTTTTGTGACCCTCTCAACAATTCTGGGGGAAAAAAAAGTTAGTTCAACATTATCGCAAGCCAGAATATGACTCTATTTATGTGACAAGTTGACAACATACAATTTCATGCTTGTTGAACTGATCGGTGTTATATATTCACTGTGAATATTATGAAGCCTCACCATTATAAATATGAAACACTATACACTTATTCAAAATAACTCCAGCAGTGGCAATTTATAGCTCGGTTGTTTGTGTTCTTATGAACTCCAAATGCCACCTTAAGAAGCTGCAGCTCACAGAAACAGATGTGCAGTGCGACTGTGACCAAAATGGATTGACGATGACCTATGTGAAAGCAGGCTATTACATTTTGGTCTGCATGGCAGCTGACACTGGTTTGTATTTAGATATGTGAGTGTTGGGAACACTGTGTCCTTAAAGCTCTGTTTAAACATGGGCCAAGACATTTGTCTACTGGACTAATTATTTTACCACCCTTCTATGGCAAGGATCTTTTTTTTCTTTAAAAAAAAAAAGAGAACCTGGGTATGTGTGCACATGTACACACACACACACACACACATTTTCACTCTGCTTCATAAAGTTACAGCAAGGACTTTAAACCCTGGTCATGTCAGGTGAATGCTGGCAAGATTTCCAGAATGCCTGCATAACAGGATTGTACTACTTTCTTGATCAGGTGCCTGGGAACGGGACAAGGCCACAAACCATCAAATCATAAGCTGTCACAGCAACTGTTCTTTGGTCAGGTTTTTTCCTTCCCTTTCCTCCTCCCCTCCCTTTCTTGCTTTTAGCAAGCTTCAACCAATTTGCAAGTGTTCCCTTCCACAAGGACAAATTTGGAATAGTGAAGAACAACACAATTTATCCAAATGTGGAAGGAAATGAAGGAACCAGGCACCTTGCTAAAGCTAGATATCAAAAATTTGCATAAGTAGTTTCCCAACAACAGAGGTGTTATTTGGAATGAAATAAATTGCTTGTATTGTATGCAAGGGCACAAACCTTGACCAACTTTCGGATCGCTCCCTTGCTTGTACATTTCCCAAGTATACGCAGGTATTCCTGCCAAGAATCTCAAGTTAGTAGCCCTCGGGAGGTACATCTAAACAGGTAATTATGTACTGACATCGAATACTTCAACTTTCTTTGTATTTAGGTAAGGAAAACAAATTCAGAGTATGTAAATATGAATTAAGATTTCTCTGGACTTTTACAGTAATTCTTTTGTTTATAGCAAGCCTTTTTATAGTAATTCTGATTTGTTAGTCTGCTTAATGCCAGGTAATAATCCTTGTCTTCAGACCTCAAAATGACTCTTGAAGAATTTGAGTGTTTTTTGAAACATTATAATCATAGTGTTTCAGAACTTTCCTCCCATTTCAACAAAGTTTGCTCTCCAAAGTATGCATCGCTTTCTACTTTTACTGTTGTGTTAAAACTAAGGTGTTGTCTGTCTGTCTACCAAACCCAACCCACCAGATAACATAATTGCATACATTTATTTCTCATGGACCCTGGCATTTCTTATCTCTTTGCTTTTATGATCTTGTATGAACAGCCAGAAATAGCAATTTGCAGCCTGTTTGTAAAATCATCTTAGTCTGAAGCTAACTTTCTCCTCTTTTATCATACGGTGATATTCTGCAGCTAAATCCTGTTCACCACAGCAAAATTTTCTCTTAGCTCCATTTTAGAATAATGTGACTACTCTCTGTGAGTACGGAACATATCAAACATGCAATGGCGGGTAATTATCATTTCAATGAACTATTTTTAATAGAAGATGTTTTGTGTGCTTTGCTTAGATTTATTGATATGCTGCCCACTGTACATTGTTGCCTGAAGCTATTAAGTTCACGTTCATCAGCGTCTCAAGCAAGCAGCTCTGCTATTCACACAATTCTGCTTCTTCTATGGGTTTTGCTCAACTTTATTTTACCATTATATCACCTAGGACATTAAGCACAATGCTCGAGTTCTGTGTATTAAATCACAATTGTTTCCTATTAAGTGTTCCAAGCTACCCATTTTTATTAACAGTTACTTTATTAAATCCTTAATAACACAGATAGAATAGTTAGTTAATTTGTGTGTTGAGCCATGGATGTTAATTTGTAAACATAATAACATACTGCAATCATTTGCATAATAGCATTTTAATCTTTTTAGTAAAAGCTGTAATTCCCTACAAAGTACACTGCAGTAGAAGCTAAGTGAGTATTGGTAATAATACAAAAGACCTTAAAATTCTGATCCTATTATGGGGTTGGAACATACCCAAACTGCTTCCATAATCTCTGAGATGTTACTGTTCTCTGATTTAGGTGTCTGTGTCAAGAATAAAAATGAAGTATAACTGGTAGCCACAGACTATTTCCTAAATGTAATTTAGTATTCACTAAGCACTAAAGCTTTGCAAATAGCTCTGAGGCTTTCCTTGCAAGTTCAGAGCTCCAGTTATGCATCTCGCCTGAGGAACACAGGGGAACTCGCTCCTGGTGCAGCTGAGTTGAAGAGGGAGTTCAGGTAAATCAGGCTGACTTGGCACAGGGAAGCGCATCAACCACTAAGGAGGTGGTTCCTGAGTTTCCTCTCTCTTCTCGTCCCTGCCCTTCTAGCCCGATGGTGTCTGCTCAATCCTTTGTCTCTGAGTAAAAGTTTGGGAGATAATAAAAAGTAGGGTGTTGTTTAAAGAAGCTGCTTCTGGGGAGAAGCTCTGTAGGGGACTCATTTCTAGAACCTACTAACACCAATCACAAGATTGAGGGGACAGAGAAAGCAAGAGGGTAATAAGGTAGTTAGGTAGCTGTATAAAAGTCAGGCCAAGTCACTTTCCCTAAGACCTGGTAATTCATTAATCCACTTGGCTGCAAACCTTGAATGAATAACTTATAGCAGTAATGAGATGGGCAGGCCCAAAAAATATTAGTGTTTACAGCTGTGTAAATTCCTCTATCATTTTAGAAAAGAAAAGACATAAAAGTATCTCCTATCATCATTTCAGGACAAATGGCTTCAGAGATAAGAAGCCACTTGTCTTTGAAAACTTTTGCCCTCCCCAACAGAGTAACCATGTGTTTTTCACTACAGGTCTCTCTATTTTTTCCTTGCTGTCATCCTAGCTACTTATAAGTCAGCATCTTTGGCAGCCTCCCGGAAAAAACAGTATTCTGATTTTTCTTTCAAACTGTACCTTAGAGCACACAGACTTAAAAGTAACCTGAGAAAGTAAAGAAACAAAAGAAAACTGGCCCTTACATAAGTGTCTCACATCATGGGCAATTCATTTTATAAAACCCACAATAAAAGTTTTCACTGCTAAAAGAATAGGCACATAATTATAGAGACAAATTAACCTTATTAAAAAATGTGAAGTCTGAGATAGTGAAGGAGGAACAATCTGGGTTTCAGTTTAACAACATGGCCTTTACTGTTTATCTTTTTTATCTGTCCTGTGCATTCATTCTGAAGTCAGCCAACTCTTGGGCCCTGCTGCCATGACACAGAATAGAGATGGAGGAACGAGGAGAAGTAAAGATGGCATATCTATATGGTGACTGCTGCACAAATAGACCATTTGTCCACTGCAATATTCTGAATGAACCTCGATTACTATAACCTAAAGCAATATCTTTGCAGTTCACTTAAGAAGCAGTGAGCCTTGGTTTTTCCTGATTCCACTCCAAGATTGCCTTCTTGTGAATCTGGGTCTCCACTTTCTTGACCCCCAAGATTCCATGGAGAGAAATTTCTACTTCTTTAAATGACCCCCCTCAATAAGCCTAGGAGGTTGGAAAAGCCTAAAATGAGCCCATAAAATGGCTCACCCTCTTCTCAGAGAGCTCAAAGCATCTGACATGAAAGTGTTGTTCTTTATCTCCTCCCCACAAAATACTACTTTTTAAAGTAATTTTACCTTGTGAAACATATAGATTATCATTTTTCAGACTGTAGAAGATGAGATCTGGATGAACTCCTGTGAAAAACAGCAGCCAATCACATCTACTGTAACCATAACCCATCAACAAAAGTGACCACCAGGAAAGTTAGTTCCTGGTGAACCATGGCCATGTAACCTGCAGCCTGTGACTTGCTATTTATTAGTAGGGGTTGGTGCCAATACATGCAGCCCTGTGGGTCAGAACTCCTGAGGCATATTTTTCCAGTGGTCAGCATAATGGCAGAGAGGAAACAGGGTGATAAACCAGATGTTCCCAAGATAAGCCAGATGTTATCAAGTCAAGTAATCTAAAGCAGTGCTTACCTGAGGTATACAGATGAACACACACACACACACACACACACACACACACACAGGTACAATACTAGTTAGCTTCCCTGCAAGATAAGCTGACAATAGAAGTGAGAAATAAAACAGCACCCAGACTGGATCAGATTGTTGCTTTCTGATTTGTGAGTCTCCAAGATGAACATCTAGCTGATTTATACCCAGAATTTGGAATTTTGTGGTAGACTACAAATGCAAAGATAAGTACAACATAAATTTTTAAAATACTCCATAAGTCTCCAAGAGCTTCAACATTCTTCAATGTTCTTATGTTACAGCCAATTATCTCCCCACTTAAATGGCTATTATTTTCTTACTTGAAGTCTATGTTCTCCTTAAGTGCCATTACCAAGTGTGGCAAAAATCTGGTTGCAGGCTGTAAATTCTGTAAATTTAATTTAAATGACAAACATTTATTGATTGCAAATTGGAAATTCCAGAAATCTTTAAAAAGTGATTATTGTAAATTAATTCAGTCTTTCCACATAACAAAGGAGAATTTATTCTCTGGATGATTAAGGTGAGGTCGTTTGTGTATGCATTTTGTTTCTACTTTCTGTCTGTTGTTTTGCTACAATTCCAAGAGGTTTGCCATTCATAGAAAACTCTGTCAGGCCACAGACACAGTTCGAAGGAAGAATTCATTACCATGGAAGGCTGCAGAATTTCCTCCAAGGAGACAAGTGAGGAAAAGCAGACATCTAGTACATTTGTGGACTGGGTTAAATATGTGCTGGCCCTGAGGCAGCAGGGAGATAGAGAGCCCCTTTGTAAAATGACTCACAAGTCTAAGGACTTTTCAGCTCCAAAAAGTGAGCAAACGTGTCATCAGGAAAGGTAGTCATGAAGTTCTGAGCCTCTCCGGAACATGATGGAGTTAGCATTCCCTGCCTGGATACTGACTCACACTTATCAGGGCTGATGGAATTTTCCTCTAGGGTGTTTGGAGTCTGCTCCCTGGAGGCCATCCCCTCTGCTGCTACCTCCTCCCTTTCTTGCTCCTGCCTCACACCGGGTTTGGAATACAGCCAGTCCTGCTCTCTGGCTTCCTCTACTTCGTATTGACCTATGCCTCTTAAATCTGTCAGTATCATCACTCCTAAAAACCACTTCCACTGCATTTCTCTCCTGCTCAACATCTGCAAAGATGCCCGATATCTGCCATGGAAACTAAATACGCCCAACTGGGATCTCCTGGCCAAACAGAACTTCACACCTACCTTAGAACCAAACATACTTTCCTTATGCTTGTGTTCTAATTCATATGTATTTGACTTTGATAAAACCAAGCTCCTGGACTCCGTACCCTCTATAAAAATCTCTCAATGCTATTCTCTTACCAGCATCAGTGAGTTCATTCTTGCTATTTCTGTTCTTAGCTAGGAATGCACACACATGAACACATACATACAGGTGTGTGAATGCAAGCAGCCTCTTGCAATATTTGTCAATTGCTGATATATATGATATGCATAGCCATATGTGTGTACACACACAGGTTACATACATACATGAATACATGATCTTACATTATTTTCCAATTTCTAGTGTAAAAACAAACATATACATACATAAATGTATACACACAGTCTTACATTATTTACTTGTTTCATATTTCTTCCCTGTGCCTCCCAAACTAGATTTAAATTATTTTAGAACAAAGACCTCTTTTTGTGTTTATAGGTACTATATGCTGTTTCCTAAGCAAATGTCTAGAAAAACTTCAGTGTATAGGACAGACAAATTCCCTACTTTCAAAATACTTGTTGTCTGTTGAATTTCCTAGATTGGTTATGTTCAGACTGTTTGATTGGTGTATAATGCATGCTCATTCTTGAAAAATTTAGAACATTACTGAGAGCCAAGAGAAGAGATTTTCAATCTACTCTGTTCCCAATAGTGATCAAGTGTTCTTGAAAACTTTTGCCAATCATTTCCTATTTGGCACGTAGCAAGACGCCATATACGCAGAAAACGTGGAGTCCCCACTCATCACCCTTTTCTTACAGAAATTCCCACTCTCAGACCTGAGAACCCCAGTAATTACCAAACAGGAATGCCTGCTATATCTGTGAGTCCTCTCTCCATTAGCAAAGATAAGTAGCAGAGCATGTAGTATGTAACGACACAGGTATTTTCTCACCTGTCACTACCCTAAGGAACCCAAGAAGCTACTTTCAGAAGTACCAGGTGAATGAATGAAAGATGCCCATCTCATTGTATCATGGAAGCATTAAAACAGGTGTTAAATAAAGCAGGGACAAGATGGCCTGCAGTGACCCAGAAAGGCCTGTGGGCTATTTAAACAAACCACATGCCGCCCATCTTTACACACAGACCATGCTATAAAAGCAGTCCTTTATTCTCTTCCTTCACACAATGCACAAAGGAAACAGGAGGAAGGAAGTTATGTTGCAATATTCTGAAACATCAATCTTGCCACCAGTCAGTCCAGGGACAGTATCCTGTTTTCCTTACACATGGGTCAGATTCACTGGAGGCTGCACCTATAGGTCTTGGACTCTGTTTTTCAAAGTGGTTTCTGAATTATATGTGGTCACCTACATTCACACATCCAAACACAGGTTGTGCAAGTAGAGGTTGTTTGTGTGTCTAGTTACTCAGCCAACATGTACAATTGCATGTTAGTGCAGCTTTTTCCTGCTCAAGATTCACAGTTTCCCAAATTGTAACATTTGACTTCACTCTTTTTGTTATTATTATTCATTTTATGTTGTGGATTCGAATAAAACTTAAACTTAGATTCAAATACATGTAAGAGGCAAAAGGAAGAGACTGTATAGTACTTCCAATCCTCTTACATTCTTCTGTATCATTACGTATCCATAAATCTCTCTGATTTGATTAGAATTCAGAAACCCCATGGCCAGTTTCCTGCAGTGTCCTCAAGGTGCCACTTGAGTCAGGGAAAGGTGTTTAACTGCCCGGTGCCTTATTTCATTCTGAGCAACCAGAGGTAGATAACACTTATTACAGGGAGGTCAGCAAAGGCAGAGCCGTGACTGTTTAGCTTGCTCAAGTACAAGGCCTCCTCAAATGTGATGAGACAGGGCTTTGAGAATCAGGAGAAGGTGAGCACAGGTGAAAAGTCCACGTGACACGTTGGCCCTGGGAAATGACTCCTGTGAAGTGCTGCTTTGGTAGAGGCAACACAAAGCTGTGGCCATTCAAAGGTTATTTCACTGCATATGGACTCTCTTTGCCAAGAAAGACCCAATTTTAGAATTTCATTTGTGCTCAAAACACACTTTCCTTTCCCATTATAGAAGAGACATCTGAGTTAAACACTAGAGGGCAAAGAGTAGAGGTGTCATCATACTACGCAAATGCTCAGGACACTGCTGCTGTTTGGAACAGCATTGCCACATCTGACCTTACCCTTTGCCTAGAGAGAAAAGAATGGGACCTGTGACATCAGAGGGAGAGAGAGTGACAGAGAGTAAAAGAGAGTGAGAGAGAGAGAGAGAGAGAGAGAGAGAGAGAGGGAGCACTGTTTGGAGACCTTATCTAAACAGTTACTCTTGCTCTCTGTCACTAAGAGAATACCTAATGTATTAGTCCTAAAGTCCTGAGCATCTCAATAATTTTATATAGATTCTCATTCTTTGTATTCAGACTCTTATTATATTTGCTTCAGCAATCTGACTAATTCATCTTTCGAACTTCATAAAGGGGAATTTTAGTGGCTTTAAAAAAGCCCAAACAAACAAGAGCTTCTCAAACTAAGCATTGTCACTTGAAATCAGATTGTTCTTTGTGATGCTGAGCTGCCCTGTGCATGGTAGGATGTTTATCACACTCCCTAGTCTCTACCCATTAAACACCAGTAGCATTGCTTTGCCTCCAGTCACAACAAGCGACCATACCTCCAGACACCGTAATGTCCCCTGGGGGGCAAAATTACCTTTGGTTGAGAATCATTGTTTTAAAATGACCTAATGAGAGATTAAATTAAATGAACCTTGTGTTTTAGAACACTGAAAACAATTCTATCAGTGATAGGAAGTTATATAGGGAAACAAAATGAGTGTCATTGCATAGATTAAGCATCTATATATAGATAACTGACTAAGGACTGAGCCAAGTCTTCTGGTGATATAAATGGGAAGTACCCCATGCAGATAGCACAGTGCAAAATATGGGGACGTAAGGTCATGGGGGAAACTTATTCTTTTAAAAACTAGCCCACCAGAGAAGCACTGGCGATCATGTTACCACCACACACACACATCCCGCCCACCCACACACGCCTTTTAGTTATTCTGCAACCATCATCTACAAAACGCATGACATTCACCTGATATGGAAAAGCAGATGATTAGATAAGACATCTATAGAGATGGATGTTTTATAAAGTTCTGTTTATTTAATGCTGCATGACTTAGAATCGACCTGTAACCTGACAAGTGTACTGAATGAGGAATGTTCAATTTACCAGTTCTAACCAGCCAAGTCCTCACATGAACTTTGTAAGACCTGGCTGAGAAGCCTGGGAAAGTTGAACTAACCACAAATCTTTGGTGCTTCCTTCACCTCCTACTAGAGCCCAGCCCAATTCCCCTGCTTGAGACATTCCTTTTAGACCACTTTATGCTCCAGACATATCATAAACCCTTAGCCATGAGAAGAAGAGCTCCCTTTGGTTTGGTTCACCAGCTATCCATGCTTCCATGTCAACCAACCCTGAAAGGAAAGATTCTGTTCTATTTTAAAATACATACATGAAACACAGAAGCAGATTCATACATCTTTGTAAAGAATGGCTCTCACCCAAATTCAGTGCTCCCCTGGTGGGCTAGTTTTATCCATGATACACACTGTGGCATTAGATAAGTTGAAAATTAAAGTGCCAGGTCTTTGTCAGCATGTGATGTGGGGAAAATCATTTACTCTCTCTGAGATCTAGCATCATTTGCATTTGTCAAGAGGAGTTGATGATAATCATAGTATCTATACAATAGAGAAATGCTTATGGTGACTTACAGAAAGCAGAAACACCTCCAAATGTTGGTCGATGTTGTTATTATTATCAGTATTATTATAACCATCTTTTACTCATTATTCAAGTTATTCAGTGCCTTTCATGTACTAAGTGGTGGAAAAGCTCAATTATTACTATAATATTGGCTTCCTCAAGAGTCAAGATTTAGATAAAACAATATTGGAAATAACCAGTTAATGTTTTCACTGAAGAATAATAGTTAATAGGGCCTAGCGCACAGTAGGTGCTCAGAAAATTTAAGATGATTGGTGGTGGTGCCGATAGCTGTGATTTTGAAAATTACTTAATTCAGCAATCTTTATTCAATTCACTCGTTGGAGTACTCACTAAATGTTTGTCACTATATGAAACGATTTATTTCCAAGTAAATGAATGCTGATCTTTTAAGACAGAGCCTGTTTAAGTAACACTTTAATAGGAGTAGATTAACATTCTTTGTTATAGGGTAGGCTTATAATAAGAGTCTAGAGTCTGGGAGGTAATTCTCATTACTGAAAGGTAAATGGATTTTGACTAATTTATAAGTATATATTAGGTCTGTTGGGTTTAAAAGTTTCCATTATGCAAAAAAAAAAAAAAAAATAGGGGTATGAACCAAAAATACAATAGCAATCATCAAAACTGTTCATTTACTTTGTAAAAAAATACAGATAAACATCTAACCCTTGTTAAAAAGTGATGTGTTCTTATAATTTTAATTATATTAAGCAGTGTTTACTGCTTCATTTCTTTCTGTGGGAAATAGAAATTTAGGCACGTTTAGCCGTTTCTTCTTCTGTGTCACTAATTCTTTCACAACCTGTTGTATTTCAACACAGTTTAATGCACTCTGTTGCCAGCTCAGAGCCCCTCAATTCTCAAAAAAAAATCCATTTGTTTTCCAAATATTGTTTTTCCATAAAATAGAAAGCCTCTGTGATGAAAAATCTTTCAATGACAGCAGAATGAAGCCATTATGTTTTCAGGTCTATTACCATGTTAGTCTGGCCCAATTCAAGGTCAATGAGAAATTAATTTTTCCAAAAGAAGTCCTTACCTCAAATATGTTTGAAGGCTCATTGTTGTACTGGTTGGATATGATTTCTGATTGGTCACTGCACCACTTGAGTCCACCCAGAAAGCTATCTGTATCCAAGTCGTTCACATCTAGTTCAGAAAGATCAAGTTCAGGAAGATCTGGGCAAAGAGGCTGGTCTTCACCAACCAGAGCAGCACACTGCAGGAGGCAGAAAAGGAGGAGGAAAAGGCTTTCATTAACTTCAGGAATTTATTAAACTGCAATAGCCATGTGAAAGGAATTAAGTCTGATGAATTCAGTAACACCACCAATTCTGTTCTAGGGGGCTTTAATTCCTAGGGAAAACACCCTAGATTCTTTTTCTCACTTGGTTCCCAAAGGATACTTTGACTGATTCATCCACAATTCTACTGCAAGATCTATGGTAAGTTCCATACTTTCAGAAAGCCTTCTCTCAGTCAGAAATTATCAAAACTTGTTTGTACGTCTTGGACAGGTAGTACTTTGCAAGTCTCAAATCATCTTACGTTTAACTATTCACAAAATTTTACTCCATCCTTAGCAATATAATACCTTTGAGAGAAGGATCAGAGCTTTATTTTACCTTGGAAATGGCATCAAACACATTAAGCACTCAATAAAAACCTGCTGAATGAACAATAAACACAAGAACTGCACTAGGAAACTTTCTCCATTTATACTCCTTTTAAACATGATAATCCATATAATTCAATTGGCAACTAATGATACAAGTCCTTTGATTCATCTATGGTTCTCTTGAATTATTTAAATTGTTTACTCTCACTTGACTTTTTATGAATTTCTGGACTTCATCCTTAACAGGTCAAAAGCAAATTCCTTGAGAAGAAGAACGAAAATTACTATTTTTCCTATGTGGCCTTTATAGTTTTCACTATGAGTAACTTGCAAGTCGTGTGTGTGTGTGTGATCAGGATCACTTGGACCCTGGAAAAGAGAAACCACAATTGCACACCACAATTACATTTTGATCATTGTTTAGGGAAACTATTTAAATTATACTTCAACTGAACTCAGAATTATTATTTTTGTTTAGAGCTATAAAATGATTTCAGTATATTAAAAGATATAAAATATCCTTTGGCAGGAGCAGATTATCCCCAATGCTATTTTCGATAGACATATTTCTTCACCAACATGAAGTACATATTCTTTTAATTGTCCCACCTTGTTGTTCTCCAGTACAGGAGACCCCCTTACCAATGAGGTGGTCTCCAAAACTTGCACTGCCTATCTAGCTGTTGATTCCGGTCAGCGTACTGTAAGGAACCCTGCAGACAGCCCTACTGCAGGCATCTGATGATGTCAGAGCCGTAAGAATCTCATCCACCTGCAAGCTAAGCTGTCTAAATCGAGGGTCTCACACTTAGACGTGGGACCCTCATGAATCTCCTTTGCAAGGTCAGAAGAGAAGCTATTCACATTGAGGCAGCTGTTGGGCATGAAGCTAAAGAGCTGCCTTGACATTTAGATCTTTAATAAAGTAAGTTTTATGCAGAATTTTTTTTCTCAAGCACCCCTGTCATCCCTGGCAGGCTACATTACACAGGTCATATGCTGCAGTGTGATCATAAGCCACACGCTGAGAAGTAGGTACTGGGTAATGGAGTCAGCAGTTGGTGAGAGGAGATGGGGAGGAGCCTACAAATCACTGCAGTTCTTTCCTGAGACCACCTGGCCCAAGAGATTCCCTGGAAGTAGGTGCAAGGCAACGCAGAGGAAGGATAATCTTCTCTACTTTGATTCCTTTCTGATCACTTTATTAGTCTTTTCTTTTTGATTATCTGAGTCAGCTCAAAGTTACAGATCAGTATACTTGACCAGGTTTATAAGTAAGTGGAGGCTTGGCTGAAGAGGAGCTCTCGTCCTGGTACAATGCTCAAGTTGTGTTGTGGGTGACACCGTTCCTGGGTTCCATTCTCACCCACATCACTTGTTCCCCGGCACCACAAAGAATATTAACTTTTATCCAACAACATCGATTCAGAGAGAAGGCAAGAACTTTTTCAACAATGCAAAACAAACAAACAAACAAACAAAAACCTTTAGATTTTCACTGGTTGGACTGGGATGGGAGGGCCAGTCCTTTTAAAAAAGGAAGAAGAAAAAGGAAAACAGCATCAGAAAAGAAATGCAAGCTGGAAAATATAGGATGTCTACCTCTGACTTCTGTTCCTGTGCAATGCACAGGAACCATGTTGTAAGAACACTGGAGTGTCACACTGATTGACAGATCGACTGGTAGGCAACTTCTCTGTAATCGCCCTCTTCAGGCACGACCTGCTCAAAACCTTTTCACCTTCTAAAAATATGTATTTGTAAGCAACTTCTGAAAAATGTTAAAAAAAAAACCTGATCAATTTGTCAATTTGTTGTACTTTTATTGTCCTATAAGGTATCCCTGTGTCTTTCCCCTTCCTCCTCCTCTCTCTCTTTTTCTCTCTCTCTCCTCTTCCCACTGTATCTCTCTAATTTTTGATTTTACATTATGGTTCAAAAAAGCACCTGTGTTCTTTCCACTGTTGACATAAATAAAATCAGTGCTCCTGAATGTGGCATTATTCTGCTAATCTAAAACACATTAGTAGTAGTAAGTCTTCCTGTTATTGATTTATATTTGGCTTTTGAATGATGCCAGACTTAACAGTCCAAGCCCTGAAACTGTCCTCATCTGACATGCTGATATTTACAGTTTCCCTTTGCATCTGTAACAGGTGTGCTTTATTGCAATTACAGAGACCCATTCTCCTGCCTCATTGCAACTATGACAGCAATTCCACAACTGTAGCCTTAATTTTATAATAAGATTTAAGACGATAAAGCAGTTACTAAACACAAAAGGCTAATTATTGTACGTTATTTCACCCCAACAGACTTTTCTCTTAGTTAAGGAGCAGACAATAAATTAGCTTAACTGCACTGATGATAATGAATCATTATAATTAAGTATAATTCTCCATTAACCTTTTGGAGGTTTTGGTACTATTGATGGTAAAATTTAAAGAGGGAGAAAAAAGAGTGGACTCAGCCACATTAATTATGTTATTGAAAAAAAAAAGAATTTCAACTTCTTAAAAAAATTAGTCAAGACAGAGGGAAGGGAGCAGAGAGGGGGCAGTAAGGATGATAGTCTCTGTGGAGTATATGTCATGTGAATTGTCTCTATCAATCTTAGTAACCTTATTGTACATCACCTTCATTAAACTGTGAAACATCGGGGATTCTCAGTGGCTCTCATGATACAGGCCTTTATTAACCAATGTGCTGTCCTGTCATTATGTGCAAAAGGGCATAATACGTTTTAGGATGACAGCAAACATTAATGATTCAAAAAATGAAAGCTGCCTACGCTACCTGCTGCTCGTAATATTTCAGACTGGCGGAGGTGATTCCCTGAGCCGCCGCCACGAAGGCACGGCTGCTGGCTGCTGGCAGCTGGCTGCTCACAGTGAAGCAGCAGCGACTGGCCAGTCCCTGCAGACCTCAGACTCAGTCCACTTGCTGGACAATTAGCCCCAGACCTCTCCTCTTCAAGAAAAGAAATTTAAAAGGCCACTGTTCAAAATGGCTCTGATACTTATGTGAACACGACTGTGGGAATTCTGATGATTAAAGTAAATCTTCCTGATTTCCATATGATCTGGTTCTTCAATCAACTAGCAGCATCAGGAATTATACATGATGGAAAAATGAAACTACAGCAGCTGAGACCCACTGTGCAAGCCAGGCAGCCACCCACAGGACACTCCAGCTACTCAAACAATTAGGACTTTGAAGCCACACAGAACCCTGAGGCTTAATAGCTACAGGACATATGAATTATCCATATCTAGTACACCTTACCAAGAAATCACAACAAGATAAGAACAATTACAAGCCACAAATACCATCTGCTAAGGCAGGGGACGGCAACGGAGCCAATATTTGCAAACACAGCAAAGAGTTAAGAATCCAGGGCATGCCTGGCTAGATATGAAAAATGCATTTGCGGACGGCCTGGGCCAAATTATTTTCACTTTAGATGTGTATCGCTGCACCGCATGGACATCTTATTTAATCAAATCACGTGTGGCACTGGATCCTCCCCCTTACCCTACGTGCCCCCAGCTACCCGGAGGAAACACTCGCAGTCTTTCGCCAGATTCATTGTTAGCAGCTCGGATCCTCCGTGCAATTCAATTCGGCTTCATCTCAGCGGAGTCCGCAGAAAGTTTCGCTTGTTTCCCAAGTTGCCCAAACTTTCTGAGCACATTCCATTGTGCTGAATGCAAACACGCCCAGGTCCTCTGTCCCCCAGCGAGACTCCAGAGATTACGAGGAAACCGCTTACGCTTTTTCCCTTCTGTATGAATTGTAGCCAGCAGAGACTGTGGAATTGATGTATTGCCGTCTATTTTTACACAAGCAGCGAGCAGCCCCACACACAGTCCTGCATAAACTCTTCTCTCCCGGGCTTCAGGCAGCAGCTCTCCGTGGTACACGGAGATTTAACCATTGGCTTCCCTGCCCCCGCGCACACGGAAACCTTGCTCTAGAAGCCTTTATTTATTTTGCCTCATTCGCTGGCCAAATCTTTCAACCACGTACATAGAAGAGTTTTAAAGGAAGCAGCATCTTTGTTTTGTGTTCTGTGGGGAAAGCAATCTAGCATAGCCCAGTAGGATTATTTAGGATTTTGTAAGTTCTCCGTCTGATGAACGGGGTGGCAGGGGCGGAGGCGGGGGACCCGAACTAGAATCAAAACGAACTATATTTGAACACATCCGTTTTAATATTTTTGTGTTCATTTTCTTATAAATAGAAATGGCATTTTTCCAACCAGGCCACTAAACACCACTGGAAAGACTTCAGCTTCTGATTCATATCAATATCTTAGAGCATAAATATTGCATATGAGTGGAAACAGAGCCAAAGGCACATGGGAAGAGTTTCTAACTGCAACAGATACTGATGACAGCAGCTATGCTTTGATTTGCTTAAGGCATCTCGGGGCCACCTTAAAATAGCAAACTTATGGAGTTAAGATAAGATTGAGATTCCCTTCCCAAAGCTCCTGCCCCGGCTACTTTTCTACCTCCTGTGCTAGTCCAATCCCATCCCCCCTTACAGGAATAATTGCATCTGTGGGAAGCTTGCTCCTGGCTGCAATGCCGAGCCCAGCCCCAGCTCACCTCGATGTCACTCCATACAGAGTCCTGGCTGCACATGTCCCACGCCATCCAGCTCTTGAATGACGCCAGTCAAGCTTTTTCAACTCCAATCCACAGTGACACAGAGCGCACACTCATGCAGGCAGCCAGCTTACTGAGAGTGAACTAAAGGCACCTGTCTTACTACAGTCCCCAGTCACATGACAAAGCTATTAAAAAGTAGGCTGGGCCGTCACTCACCCAGCCTCCCTTCTCCTGTGCAGCTTGCTGCTCAAACTCTGACGTCACTCAGAGGCAGCCCTCTGCCTCAGTGAAGTAACGCAAAAAAAAAAAAAAAAAAAAAAAAAAAAAAAAAAAAAAAAAAAAAAAAAAAAAAAAAAAAAGGAAAAGAAAAGAAAGAAAGGAAACACTTGGACTTTTGGAGCCTGCAAGTATCCTGCTGTGATTAAAGCCAGCTCTGAATGCCACAGACTCTAAACAGAGCCCTGGCCATATAATAACCAAAATCCCCTGCAATCTTTTTTTAATTTATTTTTCTTCCAAAACAAGCAAGTGGCAAAGCTCCCTGTTTTGTGACCGAGTCACCAGACTCTTAGCTAAAATGTGTATTCCCTAAGGACTGGGAGATCTGCAAGTGGACCCTGGCTCAGTTTGGGACTAAGGCAAGAGCTTATCACATGATGCGTTTTTATGAGACAGTTTCTAATTGAGGGAGTGTTGGAAAGCAGCGAACGAGGCATTTTTTGCTTGTTTAATCAACAAAACAGCCTGGATTTGTTAAGGTATAAACAAACTCCTCCACCCAGAGACTGGCGGTTCCTGTGGCAGTAGGGACTACCAGCTTCAGAATTGTTACTGCAGTTTGCTGTGCTCCATATAAGGAGAGCAAGCCACCAAACCCCATCCTTTCAGGTCCCTTCGAGTTTTTTCCATTTCTCTCATAGACCCACAGAAAACAAACGTTAGTAAATACAGTTGCTGCTGCAGTGCCCTGAACAGCTTAGGTTCTCAGCTGCCTTTTCCCATACATGTAGCTTTTCCTCCCTAACTGCCTTAGGGTGCCTTTTTGAATAAACATTGGATTCCAACCCTAGTGCCCTGGGTTGTGCTGTTTGCTTCTGAAATCAAGAATGTCCATGGAGTGAAGGAAAAATACCAGCATAGTATTAGTAGAAATACTCATTTCTCCAGCTTGGCTTTTTCTTATTTTTCAGCTCGTACCTGGAGACAATGATGGCTAACGCAGGTGCAAATGTTTTATGATGACACTACATATTGAATACATAACAAACTCAAGGTACTAGACACAGCGGAAAAACACTTCCCATAATATTACAGTGCACAGACTTAACTCTTCCAAGTTCCATGAGATGTACACATGCTTGTATATTTGTGGATCAACATTTTTTATGAAAGATCAGCTCAGTGTTTTTACTTGACGATACTGTGTCTGAAAAAAAAACCTAGCTATCTAAAAATAATTCATAAAACACCATTAATTTCTTATTTTACTGAGGTTAATTTAATGTAATTAGTCATCTCCTTGTTAAGAAAAAAAGTGGCCATCTTAAATATTAAATTGTACAAATAATAAAGTGAAAGAAATACAAAACAAAAAACCTACTAAACTACTTCTTCCTTCAAACCACATATATCATGAAAGATTTGTCTACTCTGACATCTGCAACAAGTTGCTAGTAAATTTCTGAATAATGCAGTGAAATTGACAGTTTGTCATTACCAGACATAAAAAGATAGCCAACAGCTTTGACATTTTAAGTTAGATGAATATATTACACTAGTACATTTTCCCTCTTTCAGATAGCAGAAAATTACTGTAGTTTTAATTTTCTAAATCAAAAAAGAACAGGAAAATACAACCTTGGGAATGCTTTCATACATGCAATTAGTGGCATTACTCTGCACTCCTCACAAAGAAACACTAATTTTCTTCTCAATTATATTCTGACTTAGTGTAAAACTTCAGTAAATTATTAGAATTCAGGACAAAGGTCACTGGTTCTACCTTCAGCACAGTCAACTGTGAAATAATATTGGTCACTTGACTAAGAAGAATCTTTGTTTATTAATTATTATTAAGTGATTCTTACATTGTAATTGCCACTGATATTTTGCTTGTCTTCATTCAGCAGTAGACATCCATTTTACTTTTCTAAAACTCCTATTCACACCTTTTGGAGGCATTCTTTGCATTGGCCCTTACGGCATTATTGTTTGTGATAGTTTAGCCTGTTCAGATTGTGTTATTGGGGTTTTCTTATTTGCTTTTTGCCACATAATTCAACTCTAAAATATAATAAAAGCAGCATATCCACTAAAACTAGGATAGTTTCCTATATGGTTTTTTCCTTCTGCGTTACAACAAGGGTGCTTAGGAGTAAAAGCACTTTAAGAACTTATCAACTGCAACGTCTTGCATTTCCCCCCTTACGTCTCCACTATCAATCAAATCAAAATTTAAACAGATTCACAGGACAAATTAGAGTAACATCTACTATTTATTTAAAGTCTTAAAATTACAACTCTAATGAGAGGGAAATTTTGGAGGTCTTCTAAATTGGTTAATTAACTTTTCGGATTAAAAATTCTCTTCTGCCCATGTTTTATTTTTTCTATTCTCAGGAGAATTTAAACTGTTAGTTGCTCACCAACGCTGGTGTTTTCTGGCTCCCCAGGCAGTTTCTATATTTAATTCTCTCTGCCTTGACTGCTTCTCTTCCTTCCTTTCCGCAGCCTTCCTTTCACCCCTTCTGCAACCCAAAATTTTCGAACCTTTGGTTTTAATCAACAAGATCTATTGAAACCTTACTGTGTGCACAGCAATGCATGGCAAGGACTGCCCAGCAGGCGTACGACAAGGACACAGGAAGCTCGTAATTTTAGGGGGATGACAGTTCTTACAAACGAAGAGGAGAATTTGCTATGAAACAGTGATATCATTTTACTCCATACCCTGATTCCTCTTCTACACTTTAAAACACATCTTGTTTAGGTACAAGGTCCTTCCACTGATCATTACCTTTCATACCTAAATTACCAAGGCGACCTCATTTTCTCTGAACAATAGGAAGAGGTATTTATTAACACCTCTTGAGTGCCCATAATGTTGTATATCTGTACAGAGCCTAAATTCCACCCTCACAGAATCCCTCCCTTCAGGAATTCTGTTAACATTTTCCAAAGTCCCAACATTGGTGAGGCAGGGGAATCTATTCTTTGAGTCGATAACAAGAAAAGGGAGGAGGATTTGGTTCAATAATTCCAGAGACTAGATCGATTCTATAACAAAAATATTTGACAAAGTGTCTAACATTTGGGTTTCCTTCTCCATTCCTGCACCAAATTATAGATATTTCCACTCACCATATTTCAGACAACTGCCCATTTCTAACAAAATTAAATACAATCAAATCCAAACACTCAAACTCAAATACCATAGGCAATTAGCAAAAACAAATGCTTTTAAGTCAATATTCCATGCAACTGAGGGCAAAAGGAAATTCAGTACTAACATAAATACCTTTGTTGACTTGTGCTTATATGCTTTGTACAATAAACTCTGTAAGAATACATATAAAGCTATGATTTTCAGGGAAGAAAAGTAGAGAGGAAAACATATACAGCCAAGCTCTCATGGGTTAGCATCAGCTTCAGAACTTCATGTAACCACACTGCAATCAGTGTGGCCCTTAGAACAACCCACTAAGGGAAGAATGTGACCCTTTTTTACAATTGAGAAAAATAAGGTAGCTAAGGGTTTGAACAGCAGCTTCAAATGCCAGGCAGATTGATCTCTTCTAGGAAGAACTAAAATTCCATACATAATGATCATCCTCGTATCAAAAGCACAGCAAAGACCCCTAAGGGAACTTTGTATCCTAGAGTTTCTACATAACTGGAAACCAATGTTCCTGGGAATGCTGCCTGCCTGGAACATTCTTCCAGAAAGGAGAGGGGCTTGTCCAGAATAGCTAATATTTTTAAAGTTAACCACGGCTCATAGGCATTCAGTTGCTTGCTTTTAAGTCCTGGAGAGGAACACTTCTCCTGAGACCCTGCCTTGGCTTCTGAGCACATGCTTTGGGTCTCCTGTCTTGAAACTGAGATTGTGCAGGGCACAAGAGTTAGAAGCAGAGTGAGGTTTAACAAAGCCCTCTATTCTATAAATACTCTCAAATTAAATCTTATTTTACACAAACTGCTATGATGATGGCAGTGTGAACAAAGAACCTTTGGGGAAACAAGTTGAGGAAAGTTAGTGGACACCTTTAATGCCTCCAATCATTTATGTTTTTGTTTTTGTTTTTGTTTTAATAAACAAGACATGACAGACAGCCTCAGCAATGCAATTCCCATCTCCAGTAAAACCTTCTGCAGACCAGCCCTCTGGAACTGAGTCAGCCTCTATTTTAACTTAGATCTCAAAATGTGCTTTCAGCATTTTTCATATTACAACAAAAAAGTGAAAAATTAATCTGACTTGTAATCAGACTAATCTAAACATAAAGCATGAAGGGTATCAGTTACAAAGACAGATAAGAGATAATAAAAGAATGATTAAAATCTGATTTTGTCTGATATTTGACTCCCCTGTAACTGTGAATCCACAGATATTTTCATTTACATCCATTATTTCAGGTTAATTCACCTATAATACAGCTACTGATTATTTGGAAAAGAAATGTCTAGGGTTATTTACTTTTTTTTTTCTACCAGAAGTAAAAATAAGACATACCACATTTTGTTAAATTTATCATTATTTAAAAATGTAAAGGGCTTGTGCACCTCAAAAACACATTTTATTTAATAAGACATTTTGCCCAACTAGCTGTAGTTAGTAAGGGCTGGAGAGAACTAGGGTACACAAATTATTAAATTGAAAAGAAAACTACTAGTCAAACGTTCCCCTGCCACTTATTTTTGGAGCTTGGATCCTAATTAGCTTAACTTTACTTGCTTTTAGAGGAGGAAAAATGTATTTTGCTAATAGTCTCAAAATGGAAAAATAAACGAGTGAGGATTTTTCTTTTGTTTTCCTCTTATTATTTTTGTAACACCAGACAGAGGCTTGGAAAGAGTTTTGAGCTCGTTGCTTTTGTGTCTGCTGTAGACTTTTTAGTGCTTTACTCTAACAAGCTTGAATATACCTCCCACAAATTTGAGAGAGAGACAAAGTAAATAAATGCTCATTTTGAGAAGTAATTAGGTTTAAGGTCTAGACTAAATTTGGGGGCAACTTATAAACTTACTTGATATTTGCTAACTCAGTTCAACACAGGGTTTTTGAAAAAATACCCTTTACATAGAAGGCCACTTTTAACACCTCAATCAAAAGCTAGTGTCAAATGTTATCTGTAGGATTATAAACGGATACAATTTTCTAGAAGGCAAATGAACAGCCCCATAAACCCAGAAATTCTACTTTTAGGAACTCGTCCTAAAGACAAGGGAACATGTATAAAGATTTTTGGTGTGAGGCTAGTCAATGTTACACTGTTAAATTGTTGAAAATGTGAATGTAATGTAAATGCCCAACATTAATAGGCCTAGTTAAATGAATTATAAATTATGAAGCAGTATATACACATATGTTCAATGTTATCATTTAAAACTATTATAAAATGCATTTAGTGGTATAATGGGAAAATGTTCAAAGTATATTAAGGTTTAAGATTAACGTAGAAATAGCTAATCATAAAAAGTTTATCTATAAATAAATAAATATATATACATATATATAATCCCAGGAAGAAAGAAAGGAGGAAAAGAACATATAACAAGGTGTTCATAGTGGCAGATGACATTATAAGGCCTTTGTAATTTTTTCATCTTTGGTCTTTAGGTAAGTTTCAAATTTTCTGTTATAAACATATGTAACTTACATATTCAGAAAAGAAGAAATTTCATTTGTTATAGCTATGCCTTTCTCACATATAGGGATTAGAACAAACAGAAACAGCTCCTGCCACCCCATGCCAGTTTGAAATATTCTTTATATATTTAAAATGAAGACACTTCTATCATACGGAGTCAGGCAGCTACAGCACTCAGGCTGCAATGCTCATGGGCAGCTCAGAGAAAGTCACTAGCTGCTCATTTTAGAAGTGCTCTGAGTCTGTATGATAGGGAGAGAGAAGCTATCGACTGCTATTAACTTCTTCAAAGATGGACCCAAAAGACAGACCCCCCCACCCAAATGTCATTATCACCTTCACTTTGTTCCTAAACTTAAAATTTTCTAAAATGAAGCTGAAAATTTCCTACAAAAATTAGAGTGGATGCAATCAAAATTTCAGCCATTTGTATTAAAGCAAGTATTTATTAGTCATAATTTTTTTCCACCTAGAGTTTTAAAATGCATATACCAAGAATAAAAAATTACTAAGTGTCTTACATATGATGAAACTGTGATGCACAATTCTCAGGACAAGTCTGCTGGCTTGGGGGCTGTATGGGTGGGCAGTCAGAGAAGAGTTGGAAGAAGACCAGCTACAAAGCGAGCTTCAGAGGAGACACTTGGCATTGATTTGAGGAGCAAGCACCATTCAAATTACAAACTAGAGAATTCCAGGTGAACTTTGGAATACAACCTATCCCTAAATGTGGGACTGCTTACTGGAAAAGCTGTTATGGGCCAGCCCTATTCTTGATAAGTAAGTTCATTTACGACCAAATACGTCACAATGGACCCATCCACCTTCTAGTACTAGAAGACTGATTAGATTCCCAGGAATGGATGCATTATTGTTAGCCAGTTCAAGTTGATGGTCATGCAGTTTCCTGGACCTTGTCTGTATGTCTTTTTCCCTGCACTTGGGTGATCACCATTTGACCATATTTTTTTGTAAGAAGAGAAGTAACAAGATTGAAAACAAGGGTATGACACAGAAGATGATTACATGAGGTGCAAGCCTATCTGCTAAGTGGGGTTTCTCTGTAGCTCTTGATGAAGCCCAACATGGAAAGGAAAAGATGAATACAGAGAACAAAGGTCCTTACTCCGCTGTGTCACTATCATCAATTTTACGTGCTGTGCATTTAGTGATTCTCTGCCTCAGTCTCCTTTTCTGTCAAAGGAGATGGCCAGATTCAATTATAACTCAAATACTTGCTGGCTCTCAAATGTCATGATGTGACTGGCTTGACAGACATAGCCAACCAAGACTTCTCTGCACACGGTGAACCCGAATGTCACATGGCATAAACACTGGGGGACAGAGACAATGTGCAAGAAAGTTAACTGCTCCTCAACATTGCTGAAAGAACATGGCTTCATTACTTCTGTTGCGTTATGAATATTTAACTACTAACCATGCTAAAGAAAGATCACAAAGGAACTTGTGAACATAGTACTTTAAACTACATGCTGTACATCAGCTGGAAGGACTCTGGCCCCCAGAGACCTGTGCTTCTTACAAAGTCCAGGGAGTTGCTCAGAGAAGGGCAGCTTTCAGATTCTTTACCATTACTTATGCTCACTGGCACAAGTCATAGGAATGGCCAAGCCTCTGTTTGCACAGTAAGAATAAAAAACACACAACATCAGGGTGAATGGTAGTTACAATTCACTTACATTGATGTAATATGGTACATCGACATGTGACTTAGATATCCAACAGATAAGAAAGTGTTATTCAGATTTAAAGAGAAAGGTGTATTCAAATTTCACATTTTGTAAATGAGTAAGTTCTGTAGCATCTAAAGAAGCAGAGTTTTAGGTCATCCTTTACCTCCTTATATAAGAATAATGCTGCATAATAAAAAGCATATTATATTCAATGAAAGGAGATCTTATATCTTTGTAATTTGGCAGGTACTAGCTAAAATATTACTATAGGATGTGGAGGGAGAAAAGAAGGTCATATGCTTAAAATGTTTTATCAGGGTTTTATTAGGAAATGTGTTAAATCAGGTCCATATTGTGGGATGACTGACTTGTGAATCTCTGGGATTACATTGTTTTCTTGCTCATCTCTTTTCCGTGTACATACAGTGCTGGTTAGCAGGAAGAAAAGCCATACTCTAGTGCCATCTAGTCCTACCTAGCTAGGGATTGATGAATGAATGAATGAATGATCATTCGTGCTCTAAATTCATTGCCAGTAAATTTGGAGAAAGAGCAAGGATGACATTGGAACACACGAAGTTGGACCAGGTAAATGATAAACCTCAGCAAGGACAATGCCATGAAACAACATCAGCTACTCTCACTCAATGCTGCATCCCTACAAGCAGTACTCACTGGCATGGCATGTTTAACTTCACATTTCCTTGCAGTCCGAGAAAAGAAACAATAAGAAAGCTAACCTAAGAAAGCTGAATTTCTGCGCCTGTGAAATAATCTGCCAAGGAGAGTGACAAGAGTTTCCCTTTTAAACAAGACATACACTGTCTTATTCTTTGAAGATCCCAGGTTACACTTTGCCCCAAGCAGATGATCAGAATGGATTCTTTTTCCTCCTTTCAAGACAGAAATCCCTGACAGCTCCTGAGGTGCCATTTTCTACCACCCATCTTAGTACATTCATTTCCATGCAGGGCACCTAAAAATAGGTCACACCAAACCTTTTGCACAGCCGTACAAAGGCACTAAGTGGGAACTCCAACTCGGCACTGTCTTGTGGGTATTTTCAGCCTGTGTGCTCTTTGTCTTCTCTATCACATTATCCAGTGTCACATATTATGTAAAACACGGGACAAGTTTGTTGGGATGTGTCACACACTGCAACCACTGAGATACTATATTTCAGCTTGCTTATTTTGTTTTAGATCTAACCAAACAAAAACAGGATTTCTCCTTCCAAAATATTTTTAAATAATGTTAATGATCACTTAATTAATTAATAATAATTAATGTCAACTAAATCTATTCATAAATATAGGGGATCCAGTATTTCAAGAGCATGATCATGACTGAACTTCTACTGTATACCCAAATGTGGATTAAATCCTACAAACATCAAGGCACAAAATAAAACCAGACACACAGACAGAAAGTACATACCCTACGGTTTCATTTTGACAAAGCCTTGAAATAGAAACAGCTAATCTACAATCTATGTGGCCACGAGGCAAGAGAGAGCTCACTCTTGAAAGTGAGTAGCCCAAGTGAGGCACAATAATTTGGGGAAGTCAATTATGGTCTCCTTCCTGCTCAATGCTGGTTACATGGGTGTGCTTAGCTAGGAAAAATTCATTTATCTGAACTGTTTTGATAGATGCATTTTTTAGTGTCCGTAGTATAGTTCAATAAAAAGTTTAAAATGCTTAGTGAAGAAAGAAAAAGGAGTGTTTCTGTAGCACAAAGTTTTCAAGATTGCTTTCTTTCTGTTAATTAAAAAAAGTCCAAATGTTCCACTTATCTTCTTAAAGAGGCCATTAAACCACGTAGACAAAGAGCAGTCGAGCATGAATCAAGGAACCAGTGTGTCTGACCTTGGGCAAAGCCATTTCGCTTTGTAGCCCTATATTCTATTCAACAGAAAGATGGAGTAGAATTAGGTGGTATCTCTGTGTGTTTTGTGAATAAACAATATGATGGAATCTTTCAAACCAAAAATCTTAGCATTTTTATCCTGGGTTTAAAATTTGTTGTTGAAGGCTGTCGTTGGCTTGGTTTGATAGTGTAGTCCTTTTTGCTGAAAGGATGGGCCATGGTTCAGGATAATACAGATCTACCACTGAGGACCTGTCTTTGAGGTCTCAAGCAAGCTGCCTACATTATCCGATCCTCAAATATGTAATCTATAAAATGGCAACTATTTGACATAGCTGACGTTAGGTTTCAGTGAGATGTAGACAGAATTAGTGCTTGTTACAGAATAAGTACCCAGTGATGCTATCTGTTATTCATGTACAAACCCTTAACAGACAATTTAAAACCAAGCAATATTGTAGTAGATACATGGATTTGCTCTTTGCATGGCTTTCTTCTTCATAACAGAAATAAAAGCAAAAAAGATCTACAAGTCACACAGAGTAGACTTTCTCTTTAAGTTTTACACTAACCTGACTTTCTATGGGTGACAGAATCACCACAAGTAGTAGAGATGCCAAGTGCCTGGTGGTTTCTCAGCTTATCTGAACAAAGCCAAAAAGCAGCCTCATACCAGCCCTGACCTGCCTCTACCTCTGAAGAGACTAGAAGCAGCAAGTGCAGGGGACGTTTTGTTTCCAACAGGCTGGCCACAAGGTTCTTTGAGACAAAACTTTTTTCAAGAATTTCACTGTGGAGAAGCAGGACATTCAAATGATGCATGGAAACTGACAAGATTCCATGAGTTTGCAAATGTGGGAGGAGGGACCAAGGATCAAGTCCTGTTAAACGATGACATCTCAAACACACACAGAAGGGGAAATGGGAAGCAAAGCCTCAGAAACAGAACAACTCAATAGAAAGTCAATTTTAGGGGCCAGGGATACAGCTCAGCAGTGTAAGTGCCTGCCTGGCAAGTGCACGGTTTTGAGTTTGATCCCCAGTACCAAAAAATAAAAAACAGGAAAGCCAATTTTGTCCCCAGTGGCCTATCGACTAAACTGTCTTAGTATTTATACTTCTCAAAAATTCGTGATTAGTCATGTAATCACTTTTTAAATTGATAAAATGACATGAAGGATATCTTACATCCTGTCTTCCTTATGTAAGTATTTTTGTAAAGTAATTTCTCTGTGTAATCTAATGCTGACAAGCGAGTAAAGAAGTTGAAAGCCACACAGAGGGCTACTGAGCTCTTGAAATGAGTCCAGTCAAAACTGAGATGCTCTATAAATATAAAAAATAGATTGTGATTTCAAAGTCTGCAAAACAAAATGTAAAATACCCCCCAAATTTATAGCCTACATATTGATAAAACATCTTGGATATATTGTGTTAAATAAAGCATTAAAATTAAATTTATGTTTTTAAAATGTGGTGACTAGAAAATTTTAAATTGTACATGTGATTCACATAACATTCTCATCCAACAATGCAAAACCTTTAAAGTTTTGCAGTTAGCCTTCAAGTGATATTATAGACACAAATAAAATTAATGAATATGGGATCAGGAAATTTGGGAGTTGAATGGGACAAAAATGGGCCACAGACAGAGGTACACAGCTTCAGGGGCACCACAGGCATCTGACTCTGGACAGTGATCCTTAGAGTGTTACCATGCTCAGTTTGCATGGCCCATGGTATATAATCCATTTTCTTCACAAAATCATTAGGAATCCCTTCTAGAACATCCCTGAGGCAATTCCATAAATCTTCTCAGCACTTTCCACACCTTTTCAAAACATATACATAATAATGAGATGCAAATATATAAAGTAAGCTCTTGCCAGCCTTTCAATATTGAGAGAGTGGAAAATACAGCTGATCCTACTACAAAACTCTAATAGGATGCCGAAAATGGTTGGATCATCACCAGGTATGTAAAGTTGGAGACACATACAGGGATGAAATCGTCTCAGGAAGACTGTTTTCTTTCCGGAGACTAGAGGCATTTTTCAGAGGAAAACATTCACTTTAATTATAAAATGCACCGCCTCTCTCTTCCAAGGGAGAAAAGCCTGTTGTTGCATCTATAATGTAGCCTTAGTTTTGATGCCAAAAATGATTCAGTAAACACAGTTATGTTATGGTGTACTATTTCTTATTCAGTACTCAAATTAATCTCAAGGCAGTACTGGCATTAATTCAATTTGATGCCTGTACTTAGGATTTCACATAGGTGCCTTCATCCAATTCTTCTTCTCAACTAATAAAATCTTAATTCATGGTAATATATTTATTTCTAGTTCAGTTCATGTTAAGGAGTGCAGTACTTTACAGAAAACTAATTAATATCAATCATATATTATAACACTTTTAATGGTTCAGAGGAAAATCCTACACTAGGGGAAAGATTAGATGAACCAAGGGGTCTCAGCCCATCCTATTTACTCTATTTTTAGGATTTGAGAAAAAGATACCAAGCATCATTTCAGATATAAATTTAATTGAAAGTGCACATCATAGTATGCCTGGGAATTAAGAACCTTGGTACTGATCCCTGGTAAGACATTGATTTGATGTGACCCAAGAATGTAATTTATACCCTCAGACTCTGTTTTCCACCTATTTTGTGTAATAACTATATAATTTGCAAGTCAGTGAAGATATTCAAATTCAGATGCCAGCACTATTAAAATAATGAACAATTTCACTAATAGCGAGCCTTCTGCAATTGTTAGTAAAAAGTCTATTTTTATGCAGTGTTTGAGTAATACTGATAGCATCCTATTTCCTGTGACTGTACATATAGTCACCAGGACAACCGAAGAGTGAGTCTTTGACTATGACATAAATGGTACCCCTTGCTATCTTGCAATAGAGTGGCCCTCACACCTTCGTAAGGAGCTACAATGAAAAGGCCTAATTCTCTTCTATGCACAAGGAACTGGATCTTAAGCAAAGAAACAAAACCAAACAGCTGAAAAGAAAGATCACTGAAATGCATATCATAATATCTCAACTTTCCAAATCAGACATTTCATTCACTGTGCAGCAATTTGTTCACGTTGATACACTACTGCCACTAGCATAAAAAAGAAATGCAAGCATAGTTCATATTAATTCTTTTGCTTCTTTAATAAATACATATAAAACATCCAAATCAGATATACATACATATTTTTTTTAATTCCCATAGCTAGAAATGAAACAGATCCCCAAACACCAATAGCATAATGGCTCCTAGGTACAGAGATGATGTCCCCTGATACTCACTTTCAAAACCGAATCCATAGATGATAACCCCAAGGTGTGTGTCATTCATTTTATTGCAGTGCAAATACTTGTATCACAAGTGAAGGGAGCACTAGCAGCAGGGGCTCCCGCACGCTACTTTTTAATTCACAAGGGCATGGTGACGTGGGAGGGCACCTCGGAGTGACTGCTCAATGAACTCCACAATAGGGCACAAATCTGAAACCCAATCTTAGCCAGATATGGATGTAAAAGCAAATATGTACAGTATCATGTGCTTTCCAACAGCCCTGAGTCTCGAGGGAGCTCTCTGACATCAGCAGTGAGACAGGTGGTTCCCTTTCCAACTGTGGAAAATAAACCCCAGTGCAGAGGCACTAAGTAAATATAGCTGTACTGTAATTTTTCCTTGGTGCACTCTCCCGCCCTGTGATTTTTGTCTCGTGATGATACTTTAGCCAATGAACCTACTCGAAATGTACTTCCATGCCAATAACTGACTAAACACTTGTGAGCAGGTTCGTACTGGCATTAAAGGGATAGAGAGAGGGCTCTGTTTTGGTGTCCGGGTTGGTAGAATTGAGGTTTTCCCTCCTCTCATTTATTCGGACTATGCTGTCAAGTGTCTGTCCAAAGCTCTGCCAGACTATGTCACCATTTGCCCCTGGCTATTAATACAGCCCAACAGAATGATAGGCAAGAGTCAGACCATTTTAAAATCACATGCATAGGGCTGGTCAATACCAATCCTATCCAGTTTGAGTCTGCGAGTTAAAATCAGCTGAGATGTACTAAGCCCTTTGTGGTCACAACTATTTGCTTTTGAATTTAAGAATTACTAGCAGAAGGGCACCCTGTAATGTGTGTATAAAATTACTTAATTCAGCTTCTATTTCCCTTTCTAAACTTAGATACTTTCACACTCTGACAGCCGCTGGCTCTTAAAGCATTCTCCTTTTTGTTGTATCTCCTTAGAAACACAAATCTTGTTCCCTGGCAGCGGCAGTGCTAAGTGCTGTACCACATGCCCAAACTCGTTCCCCTCACAGCTTTAATTCACAGTAAGTGGCATGAAAGGAGGTCAGTCCTTCTCAGAAAACACTCCGAGTTCTTTTCGACTTCAGAATCTATTTCAGAACGCCACACTCCCCAGTATGTGAGGAGTGGATTCCCATTTTGAAACGTGGGCCATAATCGTTGACAACTTTATGAAATGGTCCAGCAAAGAGGAAACACAGGGACAGGATCCCAGTTTCAAGTCCTGATCGTAATTCTTTGTGAATGCAGGAAACTCTGTGACACAAGAAAGTCACCGTAACTGCCACCCACGTAACCCAAGTAACCTTTTCATTTGGAAACTACTTATGGCATGCATACATGTTATGGGTTTTCTTTCCCAAGGTGTTCATTGAATGCTTAGCTCAGTAATGCCATCTTAATCCTGAAAGTTTCCATGGTAACCTACAACTGTATTGAACAAGTGTAAGGAATGGGAAATGAAGCTTTTTTCCTGTTTCCTCTACCCTCCGACTTTCACAGAACGAGGTCTGCTCTGGTTCTGTTAGATCTTTGAGCTAGAGTGACAGTCATAGTAATAAAGAAATGATGCCAACTTTTGGGGCCTATGTACCATGTGCCAACCACTATGCTGAGCAGTTATGTGGATTATATGACTTAATCCACACACTAACAGTAGGAGTAAGGGCTATTATTATACTTATTCTAGGGATAAGTTCCCACAAGTTTAGAGTGTTTAAGCAACTTTTAAAGACAAAAAACTGTTATGTGGGAGACCAGGAACTCAAAGTCAAGTCCTGTCTGACTCCACATAAGGTCCAAGCTATGCAGAAAAATGCCAACAGTCTTATAACTTAGGCATCCAGGAATTTCCCCACAAATCAGAAGGGAACTACAGCTGCATGTTGTTGAGAAGAAAAGCTAAATCACCATGCACATCAAGTTAAAGCCACCAGGGAAAGTAAGAAAAGGCAGGTCTCAAACAAGGACACACCCTACCCAACGCACCCTACTCTGATCAAAAGAAGCCATTACTGCAAGTGTTCATGAATTTGATCTGACACATCATTTAAGAGAAGGTACCTGTCTTGGAAGGTCAACTTCTGAAGTGAAATTGGGAGTATTTGATTCAGATCACCACAAAATGTCCCCCAAAGGAAACAAAAATCCTTATTTTGATGCCGCCCTTCCCCTTCAATGGGAGGAACACTCCTGAAGGTGCCAATTCAAAATAAGGGTCAGAGTAAAATGCATGTAGAACTCGTACACTATATTATGAAGATGCTGTCTATACTACAAATATGCCCACATGCAAGTCTATGCTATAAATATACACAAGTATAATGTGTTTATTTAATTTAGAACAGATCTCAACAAATAAACTTCAAATTTGCCTCTCAGTTTCAATAATAGGATCAATTTTCAATACCTATTTCATAATTTACATCTATAAATGTAGTCAAATATGAAGATGACACATGGTTTCAGACCACTTAAAAAGTAGCATTTTGGCCAGTCTTTAAACAGGGGAGCTAAAAGGTATAGTTTTCTAATCACTGATTTAGGAAATGCGAAAAGAAATCTATTTACTATATTTACTCACATACAAATAGATAGGCTTTGGGAACTTGATGGTCCTGGATTTTATAACAATTATAACTTATAACTTAAAACTTAAAACTAAGGCCCAGAATACCCAGGTGGTCATCTGATGGACCTCTGGGTCATTCAGTGGGATGGTGTTCAAAATAAATGTCCCAGCTCACAAGACAAGAACGGGCTACCTCCTCTGATACCTTCCCTCTGTTACCTTTGTTCTGGGCCTAGAACAAGGACAATCAGCATTATCCTATGGCCATTGGGGAATTAGGCTACTGTCACTATCACAACTACACCTAAAACAAAAACAAAAACCACAATGATTACAATATAACTTGGTCAGAATGAAAGT